>CAKOAT010960709.1:28161-42548 GCA_932364175.1 Eruca vesicaria subsp. sativa | reverse complement strand
ATCAAACAAAAAATTGAAACACTAAACCCTGTGGATGTTTCAACTTCAAGAATAACAATCACAAGAAACAAACACTGAAACTGTGTTCAACTCTCTATTCTAATGAGTAATGATTAGCAAACAATCAAGACTCTTTGTCTGGTTGATGTAAGCATAAAGAGACTCACTTGGAAACGGTGCACTCCTCGAGGTGTTTCACATTCTCTTGAGTACCATCTTTGATCAGTAAACTGAAATGAATTGCTCCTTTCACCTGTGACATATATATCTTATAAGTCAGATATAGACATTCAAATGGACTCAAGCACTTAACAATGCTACATCTTGTGGACCATGAAAGCCTTAATCTTGTTATCAGGGCAAGTGAACTATAAGTGAATGCTTAAGCACATGAACTTAATCAATGAAAAGTTGAGATCTTTAAGCAGCACTAACGAGTGACAACATAATCAGGAAAACAAACTGAATGCGAAAGAGGAAGTGAAGTGAAACTAAGCACAATTGCAAAGGGTTATTGAGCAACGTTTCATTAAACCTATGAACGATAATCATATTCCTATTGATAGATACAAAGAGTAACCAGTCGAGAGAAATAGTGTTTGGTCCAGCAAAGTATGTACCTTTCTCGATTCCACTTGAAGTCAAGCTTCGGGGCGATGATGACTAACGACGAGTCGGGTCGGATAAGACCGGAAAGTGACTTTAATAGGTAGGATTAATTTTGTTAACCGGAATCTTGTTGCCTTTGCAATATTGGGGATTTCAGCTCGGTTAATTTGATGTTTTTTTTTAATTAGATAGGAGTATTCTGGATCCACCAAATTAATCATGTGTTGTCATGTGTCGATCTCTTTCATGCCGAAATGTTAATTCCCCAATAGTCGGGATTCAGTTTGATAGTTTTCGTCCCTAAGTTATTATGTTCCACTTAAAATCGCTCACAAATTTCATTAATATTTAATCATAAAGTTTTTCAAAAACTTTAAGAAATCATACTAATGAGAAAGTTTAATGCGAATTTCTCAAGTGTTCTTGCAAAATTCTTTAATTACATATTAAGACTTTGTGTGTCAAACTCAAGTTGGAAACTATTGATATTGATGGATTTTAGAAGTGTTTAGCCAAATTTAACTCTCTAAGACAACATACCAAACTGAGAAAGATTAGCAAAAAAACCCCTACTTAGTGATATAGCAATGTATGATTTTTTCTTTTTGACATCTTATCTCTTTGTACGTATTGGACACACCGTAGTTAAAGCATGTACGAGTAAATTGATATTGGTTTGTCTATTATGATACTCATGAACTCATGTTATCCTTATCATCCTTTTTTTTTTGCTTAAATTCTCCTAATCATCTTTATCATGTGTCCTTAAAAATGTTTTTCATGTGTAATTAATGAAACACTTTTGTACGCCTGTGCTCTTTTCCTCTTCCTCTTTTTCATTAAAATACTCCGTTAACAAGATAAAAAAATGAATTAAAGAAGTTCAATCTCTGACCACAACGATTCACATGTTGATCTGCAAATATGGCACACTTTACATGCTAGCGAAATTCCATATTGAAAATCAGTCATGTGATCGGTTTTCCATGTACCGCTAAGAATTGTCCTTACCAGCACCGAAAGTTGAAATGAACGTGAATAAACAGAGTTTTGACTTTAGATCTCGTTGAAATTAGACACTGATTTAGATGATAATATTCTATTGATGTCGTTGAGCAATAAAGTAGTCATCATGTTATAAATTAATAGGATCAAATGGGATAATATCATGACAAGTTCACAACTCTCATTTTGTAGATCCTAAATCCTAACACCAAACGGCATGTTTGGTGAGAAATGGTTTGTTTACATTAACTTGATTTGATCCAACCCCTCTCTCATTTTTTCTTCGCCATTAATATTTCTTTTGAAAAAAACAACAATTCCGTGTATATATAGTAACTGGTCGACTCCAGCCATCCTGCTGGCAGAACACCCACCATATTTCTTACCAAAAGTAAAATGAATTCAAAGATGTTGTTGGATGTTAATACACACATAACTTGTTAAATACACTACATTATATGAATGAATAGTGGAGCTGGCATAATGGTGGTGATGTAGTGTATTATGTATATTATACTGTAAAAAGACTAATTTAGATAAATTTAATTGATATGATCTGATCCTATTTTGACCGGAAGAAAAATCCATTTTCAAAAATATTTTCAATTTGTCAAAAAAAAAACATTTTACACTTCAGGTTAAGTCATACTAATTGCGTTTTCTAATATGTGATTTAAGGTGTTAGCTTAAAACCAAGTTTACTCCCTCTCCCCTCCAATCCAATTTCTTGAAATTTTGAAAATATGTTATTTTAAAATTACTAAACCAAATCAAAACATAACTATGCATCAGGAGTGTTGTGTGTGATTTATTAGGACTACTGTTCTGGATAAACTAGAGAAATTTCATGTAATACGAGCAAGAAAGTTTCTCCCTTACACCACAAAACAAAACAAAGTTTTTCCCACTTCATACCAAGTCTTAATTAGGCTTTACAAATTTCTTGTATTTGTAAATATAAAAATGATTCAAAATTTTAGTAATAAACTATATATTAGTAGAAGTCAAGCTCCAATATTATAGTGTAGACTTTAGATATTTAATTTAGATATATTAGAATCCAATTCAATTTTGAAGTCTACTAGTATAAATTTGGACTTGAAAGCAATTCATTTTAATTCCGACATATGTCTAAATCCAGCTTATTTGGTTTTCCAAATATAATTTATATCAAAAAGAAAATAGAATTTATATCTCAAACATTGAATAAAAACTTAAAACTCTTTAGAATCTAAGCATAATTTATATTTGAGTTAAAATATACTGAAAATGAAATCGTTACATGAGATGTTTCATTCTTCTCACTACATCACAAATGAAACACAAAATTTCAAAAAGATTGCATTTTTTTTAACAAACAAAAAAGAATGTGACGCATTGAGAAGAAATATACGGCGTCGAAAATTTTCAAATTGTAAAGTCTTTGTGACCCGTTGAGAAGAAATATACGGCGTAGAAAATATTTAAATTGTAAAGTTCTTCTGATGTCCAAATCTCTTTATTCCTTTGGTCCAATGAATCTAAAACTGAAAAATAGAAAAAGCTGTAGAAAAGCAGAAAATTATCTGCAAAACAATTAGGTAAAAAGATAAAAAAAAATTATTAGAGCCCAAAAAGAAAATAACTTTTTTAAATTATTGGTTTTTTTATCTGTGCTTGTGTGTGCAATGTGCTAGCCTTACCAGAATAAAACTAAAAAGCCGCTCATGTCTGGATCCGTCGAGCGGAACTTTCTCTTCCTCTCATCCAACGGCTATCTTTAATTTCTCTCGTAAATCAACCATCAGATCTTAATCAAACGGTCCATGATAAATATCGGTTTCCTTCCTCTCCTTTAAAATAGTCTTCAAACCCAAACCAGTTCAACTCTCCTGTCTCTCTCTCACACTTCGCCGTTAGATGTCTCCGGTACCGAAAATTTAATAAACGAAGATATTCAAGAATCACTAATACTCTTGAGATTTCGCATAGTGATCTCTATCTCTCTCGTTCGTGATGCTTACTGTACTCTCGCCTGAGATATCCCCGGAGAAATCAAGAACTTCGGTTGTGACCGGAATCTCTCCTTACATGAAGCTTTCGTGATCGAAAGATTTGTCTTTTTCATGTTTTATTATTTTCCAAACTTTAAAATGGAAGGACAGGCGAAGCTGACTAGGACACACTCACCGTTGCTCCGGTCACCGTCGACGGTTCGTTCGTATTTTCACAGCTTAAACTTAATCTCCGACGATGTCTCTCACGAGAAACAAGATCTCGAAGCCGGAGAGAAAGAAGAGAAACAGAGGAGTAAACTATTCCGGTCAAATCCTCGAACTGGTTTAACCCGAATCAATCCGGGTCTAGCCTTAACCATGATCTCTCTCTCTTTCCTCAGTCTCTGCTCTTTCTTCTTCTTCGGTTTGTTCTCCCAAACCGATGAGTTTCTCACCTCCGAGAATCTCCTCCTCGCTTTGATCTTCGTCGCCGTCCCTCTCTTCCTCGCCGCCAAGAACATAACACTTCTCAACCAAACGATACACGCAATCACCAACGCCTTTCAGAGCAAGAACCGGTCAAAACCGGTTCAATGGTACATCGGCGATACAGAAACCAAACCGGATAAGAAAACCAAACGGTTCGTTAAAGAAGGTGTACAATTCTACAGCAATGGATATTTCTACGAAGGGGAGTTTCACAAAGGGAAGTGTAACGGGAGTGGTGTGTATTACTACTTCGTGAGGGGAAGGTACGAAGGTGATTGGGTCGATGGGAGATACGATGGTCATGGGATCGAGAGTTGGGCTAGAGGAAGTAGATATAAAGGTCAGTATAGGCATGGTCTTAGACATGGTTATGGAGTTTATAGATTCTATACCGGTGATTGCTATGCTGGTGAATGGTTAAATGGTCAGAGCCATGGGTTTGGTGTTCAGTCTTGTGCTGATGGGAGTTCGTATGTTGGAGAATCAAGATTTGGTTTCAAACATGGGCTTGGATCTTACCATTTCAGGTAAATAAAATCATTATGGGTTGTTTTGTTGATTTTTAACTTTAATTGTTGAAATCATTAGTAAAAAGTAAAAACACAGTAATTTTTTGTTTAATATTTGTAGAAATGCAGATACAATTATTTTGTGATTTTAATTATAATTGTTGAAAATCTGATTATTAAATATATAAATTTTTATTTGTTTTATGTTTGTAGAAATGGAGATTGTTACGCGGGAGAGTACTTTGGAGACAAGGTACATGGGTTTGGTGTGTACCGTTTTGCTAATGGTCATTGTTATGAAGGAGCGTGGCATGAAGGTCGTAAGCAAGGGTATGGTGCTTACTCGTTTAGAACTGGTGATGGTAAGTCTGGTGAATGGGATTCAGGGAATCTTGTAACATCTCTTCATCATACGAGCGAGCAGGTACGTAGAGCGGTTCAGGCTGCTAGAGAAACGGCAAAGAAGGCGGCAGAGAGTCGGAGACGAGTAGATGAACAAGTTAGTCGAGCTGTTGGTGCAGCTAATAAGGCTGCAACAGGTGCAAGAGTGGCTGCGGTTAAAGCTGTTCAAAATCAGACGGATGGTAAATTTTGTCCAAGTTAAAACAGAAAGTGTAAATATTTTTGTTTATTACCGGTTTACTAACCCTGATTGAAGCTAAAAGAATAGAAGCTTGTTTCAGAGGTTTTTTTAGCAAAGTAGTTTTCAATCTGTTTTTTACTTTTTTGTAACAGTTTGTAAATAGAAGAAAAATGCAAGAAGCTTGTCCTTTTTTTTTTGTAAATCAACTGCTTGATTGATGATGGAGCTTTTTTTCTTCTTTGTTTTTTGATCGAATCTTTGGACATAAGTGGTGTTAGGTTGATATTATGATCTTGATCTGGATCACTGACTTGTCGATTTTTTATTTTTCTTGTTTAGATATTACACAATTAGTGGCAATTGTTTACTCTGTTATTACAAAAATTTGGTTGCCCAAGAAAATAAAAGGAAAATGGGAGAAGGATGAAGAAGAAGATCTTGTTCGGCGCTCAGCTTGTGATTCCCCAAAACATGTTGACTAAACTAATGACCCAATGGCATGATCCAGAAAACATCAATTGCATTGGTACCATACTACCAGAACATATTTATGGTTTCTGCTCCTTGTATCCGACAATGCAATAATTCTAGTTTATGTTTTGTTTTCTGCCTTTTTAAAATATTACTTATATGAATTCTTATTCATTTCAATAATGTCAGCACTTGGCAGTTTAATTTTACTCCAAATATTCGACTTTGTATCAGTCGCCAAAATATACTGTACTTCAAAAATACGTTTGAAGAACTTCATGTATTAACATATTGACTTTGAGATGCGCACGGAGTCAATATCAATGGTTGACTACTAAGAAAGGCAAATTTGAAATTGTTTTCTTTTTGTTACTTTGAAATTTGAATTCAAATGTTGTGCTTAGTATATCATTATGGATATAGATAAGAATTTCAAACTACTTGATCAATCACAGAAATAGACATGTTAAGTAAAAAAATAGTTTGATTATGTCAAGTCGACAATAGCACATCAGATACCAATATACCATACATGTTTCGTCGGATAAAAGAAATGTGGAAGCAGCCGTGGGTCTTTATCGATCATCATATATCTGAGGATATCACTGAAATTAATATATCTACAATAAAATCCTTTCCCCTTCTTATAGTTATGAGTTATATACGCCACTGATCACAAGGTTTCTTGTTGGACTGGTTTCCCTCAGACATCAAAGAATACTCCAAGTATATTTTAGAATATAACAACATATTAATTTCAAATTAGTTACCTAGGATTATTTTGCCTAGTTTACAACGAACGCTATTTTGAACCATTTCCCAAAATATTTACATAATTGATGATAAGGTGTTTTGTTTCTTTATGCCTAGTTATAAATGAATAGACTATTCAACAACAAAATATGATAAAATTACATAATAGATTATTCACGTTCTCTGAAAAAGAATTATTCACGACCATACAGTTTTAGCTACTGATTTTTGAAAGCAACCAAAAAAACAAAACAGAAAGTTGTTTAAATATAGATACTTATAGTATTTTTCTTATTCAGTGGTTAGCAAATTAATCTTATTCCATATGTCAAGAGATAGATAACTCTGTCCAGAAATTGTACTAGTTCGTGTCTAGGCTCAACTAGAATTTTCCTACTTGTACTATTAGGCCTGGGCGTTTTTACCCCAACCCGAAGTACCGACCTAAACCCGAACCGAAAAAACCGAATTCGGATCGAAACCATTATACAAACCTAACCGAACGAGACTTATGCGCCTAGTACTTCGGACTTTGGGTATAACCCGAACCGAACCAAACCAAAATCCAAAGTAGGATCCGAAGGTATCCGAAATTAGTTAAATATGTTAATATTTTTATATATGTTAAGGTAATTTAGATAGTTTATAATATTATAAATATTTTCATAGTCTATGTTATATGTTATTTTGAATATATCTTAGCTAACTTAGATAGTTTAACTAATTTTTAATTATACTTGTGAATAATTTACATATTTTGAATACTATTTTGTCAAATTTTTAGGTTTAAAAAAAAATATTTTTGGACGATCTCAGACATTGGTTATAATCCGATCCGAATCGAACCTGGAAGGAACCGAACCGAACCCGGTCCGATTATTAACAAAAACCGAATGGTACTTATGAGCATAGTACCGAAAATCCGAATCAACCGACTTTCTTTGTTGCAGCAAAACAAGAAGCATATCAAAATCATCTGACTTTCTTTGTTGCAGCAAAACAAGAAGCATATCAAAAAGATGTTAAATGTGCATTTGTAGTCTTGCAATCGAAGTTTGCTATTATAGCAAGATCTTCTCGTTACTGGAAAAAAAAGTATTGCATGATATATTAAAAAGAAAAAATAGTTAGTTGAATTTAAAATGGTGTGTATAATTATGACATGAAAATAGTTAGAAAATACATCTTAGCAAAATATTTTAATTCTTCAGATAGTAACACTCAACCCATAAATATTAAGTTATATATTACAACGTAAAAAATCAAATATAACAAACACATTAATAAATACTACGAAATGAAATGGGTTGAGAACAAATGATGCTAGCGTTATAATAGTAGTCTTAAAATGTTGTTTTCTATGCTCATGATATGTGTTTCCATATGTAAGAGAGAATCATTTGCAATGTTACTGATTATGGAAATTTTCTTAACTTCAATTTTAAAACACTGAGCATCTTCTTCAGTTTTCTTTCTAAACAAAGGGTATTTTCCATAAATCTTCTTTTCTCTTTCTTTTTCTTTAACCACCCTTTCACTTAATTAACTTTGGTGATAAGTGAAATAAAGGACCAATGAGAGAAGAGCAGTGGCGTTATTTTAACTGGACCCTAGCCAATGAAACCAGCCAATGGGAGATTGAGAGATATGCGACCTCGTAAGAACCGCCTCCTTCGCCATTTGTATCATCTCTCTATAAAATCACATAACCATCAACCTCTCTTTGCATGCAACAAATCACTCATATAATTATTTTATAAAGAACTAAAAAACGGCAGAAAAACAATGGAACGTGGAGCTCCTCTCTCTCACTATCAGCTACCCAAATCCAACTCTGGTAATCAAACAATAAGTGCCTATTTATGTATATACGTGCCTGCACTTAGGGGTGGGCAAGGATCGAATATCCGGGTTTCGAAGGTATTTGTGATTTGCTTCGTATGTTACGGCTATCTGATTTTGGTATTTGCTTTGCTTCGGAAAAATACGGATATCCGGAAAAACGGATATCCGGAAAATAAACAGATATTTGCGGATATTTACGAATACTTACGAATATCTCATCCGTTACAAATAATCTTATATAAATTTATTTTGTAAATTTTTATTACATGATATATAAAATAAAAAATAAAGAAGTAGTAAATTTACATGTTTTATAATTTTTTTATGTTTAAGTCAACAACTATAATAACACAAAACTTAAGATTTTTTTTATAATTTTCATAATTTTTCTCTTCTTTTTATCTAATAATTTTATATAAGTAGTAATGTGAATGTAATTAGTCAAATCATAAGCTATAATAATAGTTTTATACATTTAAAAATTTAAATATAATCAAAATATACATATATTTATATATTTCCGGATCGGATCGGATATCCGCTTCTCAAAATTTTAATATTTGTGATTTGCTTCGATTTTTACGAATATTGATTTTTAGTATTTGCTTCAATTCGAAAGTTTACGGATATCCAGAATTTTCGGATCGAATCGAGACGAATAACGAATCGAATCAAATTTAACGAATAAAATGCCCAGCCCTACTCTGCACTATACTCACGAAAGAATCGGAAACTTGTTTTGAGATTTTTGTCTTTCAACAAGAACTAGAGATTTTCATGTCTGCTTAACACAATAGAGATTTTTATGTCTTTAAAGCACAATAGATTTCGTAGAAGGTTTGGAGAAGAGTCTACTCACATGCAAGACGCTTATATAGTTATATATGTGCATGCATGAATGAGTTTGATATGTCTACATGTTTATTTGCATATTAGTGTATACATCCAAGCAGGGACCAATCCTTGATTCAACTATTTCGTGATATGGTATATATTAACAACTTTTTAATGGCGGATGGATAGCTCTTTCATATGTTTGTCCATTGACTATAACGGTGCATGCACAAGAAATGTTTTAAGTTTCACTTTTGTTTTTCTATATTTTAGATTTGTTGTCTGATTTTTTAAAAGTATAGAGGTGGGAATTGTATGTGTTGTTTAGGTTATCTCCAACTCTACTCTATTTAGAAGAAAAAAATACTCAAATAATATTTTATTTTTGACTCTATAATCAACTAAAAAATTAGATTTATTCTGTATATAGAATAATTTGTTTATTTTTGTTCATCATTCTATTTTTTGAATTGAATATCCTTGCAACAACAATCAATGTTATTTTAGAGAAAAAATTAGAGTAAACTATTTTAGAGGTCTTGAGTGACAGACGGAGTCAAAATCTTAAAAACTGTGTGTATTTTCAATTGGAAATATTAATATTCATTTCTTTGGTTTGTTCGCTGTAACGGTTGTTTTTTTCGTTTCTAAATGAAATTCTTGTTTGTCCACCCTGATTTTGAAAAATGTTGTCCAATGAATAAATACACTTTTGTTAGGAAAATATGGAAATACACTTTTTAACCAAAATAAATATAAAGACTATTGTAAACTCCTCTATTGAATCTACAAATTCAATTTTGCAGGGGGTTGAAACAGTTTCACCTAATCCTCGTTTTATAAAAGTTTGTTTTGTTAATTAGTAAAAGAAATGTTCATTGGTTAACTAAAAACCAAATTTAATTCTTTTTAAGCAATAAAACAAAATTTGAATTGAGAAGCAAGCTAGAAATTTGACAAACAAAATTGAGAATACGCGATGTACCTATTAAAACATCAAATTTCGAGAAGTGAAAAGATCCTTTTGACTTTTTCGTTCTATAAATATAAACGTAATATCAAGAATCTGAACAGTCTATATAATGGAACCGGGACCTGTAAGCTTATTTCTTATTGGTCCTTAACTACTCACGTGTCTCCACTTAATAGTCCTCGTTTTCAACTATCAAATTTGCATCCTAAAAATATTAGTTTCATTTAGTATTTCAAACAACTTCAATTTATGTAACAGGACTAAACTTGGACCAGCACAGCAACTCAATCCCGACAATGACCGGCTCCATCGGCCCATGCGACGACAAGAACAAGAGTATCTTGCCGCAGCAACAACCATGCATGCCTCGTGAGCAAGACCAATACATGCCAATCGCAAACGTGATAAGGATCATGCGTAGAATCTTACCCCCACACGCCAAAATCTCTGACGACGCCAAAGAAACGATTCAAGAATGCGTCTCCGAGTACATCAGCTTCGTGACTGGAGAAGCTAACGAGCGTTGCCAACGTGAGCAACGTAAGACAATAACTGCTGAAGATATCCTTTGGGCGATGAGTAAGCTTGGGTTTGATGATTACGTTGGACCACTCAACATGTTCATTAACCGGTACCGTGAGTTTGAGACTGATCGTGGGTGTTCACTTAGAGGTGAGTCTTCATCATTTAAACCGGTTTATGGAGGAAATGGTATGGGGTTTCATGGCCCACCTCCACCGGGTCCTTATGGTTATGGTATGTTGGATCAGTCTGTGGTTATGGGTGGTGGTCGGTACTACCAAAATGGATCGGGTCAGGATGGATCCGGTGGTGGTGGTGGTGGATCTTCATCTTCTATGAATGGGATGCCAGTTTATGACCCGTATGGTCAGTTTAAATAAAGATGATTATTTTTTTAATTTTCTGCATGTCTATTCAAAACATGTTTTGGATAGTTATTTATGTCTCTATTAAACATATCTATTTGTTGCATCTTAAGAGAAAATATTGACTTTCAAATTTCAATTTCAGTATTTTTGAGAATTAATTTATATAAATGCAAATGAANATCAAACAAAAAATTGAAACACTAAACCCTGTGGATGTTTCAACTTCAAGAATAACAATCACAAGAAACAAACACTGAAACTGTGTTCAACTCTCTATTCTAATGAGTAATGATTAGCAAACAATCAAGACTCTTTGTCTGGTTGATGTAAGCATAAAGAGACTCACTTGGAAACGGTGCACTCCTCGAGGTGTTTCACTTTCTCTTGAGTACCATCTTTGATCAGTAAACTGAAATGAATTGCTCCTTTCACCTGTGACATATATATCTTATAAGTCAGATATAGACATTCAAATGGACTCAAGCACTTAACAATGCTACATCTTGTGGACCATGAAAGCCTTAATCTTGTTATCAGGGCAAGTGAACTATAAGTGAATGCTTAAGCACATGAACTTAATCAATGAAAAGTTGAGATCTTTAAGCAGCACTAACGAGTGACAACATAATCAGGAAAACAAACTGAATGCGAAAGAGGAAGTGAAGTGAAACTAAGCACAATTTCAAAGGGTTATTGAGCAACGTTTCAAACTTTGTGTATGTAGTTTCGAATCAACCATTAGTAGCTCACAAATCAAAAAGATAGGAAGGAAGCTTATTGTTGGGCCCAAATATGGCCCGTCGGCTGAAGTTAGCGAACTAGTTAAACCGAGCCCAATAATGGGCCGAATATTGGCTACTACCTCAAAGAAGAATACAGCTCACCTAAGGAAGAAAGCTGCTCTCGAGAAAGAGATCACGAGAAAGAGGTCACGAGAAGGAGATCACGGAGAAGAGGTCCGGATTCTTTCGTAGGGACCTGACAAAACAGCCTGGGAAACGAAGATGGAGACATATGACTCAGTCAAAAGGAAGCTGTTGCAAATCTCTTAGTTTACGGAGAGAATCTCGGAGGCTGATTAGGGGAAGTTACGCGCGACCTAAGGCTATTTAATGGAGGAAAAAACAGAGAGAGAGGGGGAGGTTTTTCACACATTTTTACACACACATTGTAACTCTCAAATCATTCGATTATATTCTTTGTACTCATCAGAATCATCTTTGTAAATCTTATTCATCAATACAATCGTAATTCATTCTCTAAGTTCTTAAGGGATTCAGCCCACGATTGTTTTCTCCCCAATCTTAACCTAACCTAAATTAGAAAGTGAGTTCTACCCCTCACATTTTGGCGCCGTCTGTGGGGACGAGATAATTGAATCCTTCACTCCGTAACTTGAGAATGGATCCATCCAACCAGGCAACGAATCCATCCATCCCGGATCCCGTGATCCAGATCGACGGATCACCGAACAGAAGAGATCCGGACCCTCAGGATCCGGAACCTCAACCCGCTGACCCTCGATCCGAGCAACAGCCTCCGGCTAACGCTCAACCGAACCAAACTGGGATAGCTAACCCAAGGCCTTCCGGTGGAAACAACACCGGGACTACTCTTCCTGAAAACCCTCAACGCCGACACACTCCGCATCATTCGGAAGCTCAGCTATCCGAAATGCGCCGAATGATGGTGCAGTTGGTAGAAAGAGCTCAGGATAACGAGCGTACCCTGCAACAGTTAACTGCCCGGCAGCAACGGTTCGAAGAGGTAACTAGATCTCTAACTGAGACGACTCAGCCATCGCAACGCCAAGGCTCGGGAATCGCCTTTCGGGATCGACTCATCGAACCCACGTTCCCTCGCGGACGCCTGAACTTTTCCCCCAACAGCGTTGCTCATAATGGGCAAGAGCCCGTCCTCCGGACACCTCATACCGGGGCAACCCCAGTATTTAGTCCACCTGTAACTAGCGCTATGGGAAGTAACATAGCGACGACTAGCTCAGCACCCAATAGGGTTCACGAACACAGCACCCGATTGCCACCTCCGCCACCTATCTTTAGGTCCGGAGAAGGGATGTCTCCCCCTCCTAGAGGCAAGGCACCGACTTCAGCTTACCAAAACGGAAGCGCGACCCCTAACCGAGACAACCCGAGGACGGAAGCTGATCCCACAGCTCACCTCCTGGGTTACGTCCCTCAAAGTGGCTCTAGAGCTAACGAGCGATTTAGTCCACCTAACGCTTGGGACAACGGCAACACTCGACTCCACCAAGAATCTTCTCATCAGATTCCCCGCGAAGACTCAACTGTCCTTCCTCTAGAAGGACCTGAGGCTATTCGCCGATACATGGAGCAAACTCACGCAGCCCTCCAGAAGCTGAACGCTCAAGTGCATAAAGCAACNGAAGGACCTGAGGCTATTCGCCGATACATGGAGCAAACTCACGCAGCCCTCCAGAAGCTGAACGCTCAAGTGCATAAAGCAACAAGCTCAGCTCCCGAAATCGAGAGCTTGATTGAGGAAACCCGTGGAACCCCATTCACAGACAAAATCGCTAGCTCTTACATAAGAGATACCCGAAAAATTAGGATTCCCGAATATGGCGGGACCTCAGACCCCAAGGCTCATTTGAGAGCCTTCCGCTTAGCTATAGTGAAAGCTCATTTCACACGAGAAGAATGCGAAGCAGGTTACTGCAGGACCTTTGCTGAGAACCTGGTCGGAACAGCTCTCGAATGGTTTTCAAGCCTCGAGCCGAACTCGATCGATAACTTCGATCAGCTCACTAACGCCTTCATGAAACAATACTCGACCCATATCCTTAAGCAAGCCTCTGAGGCCGACCTTTGGAAGATCAGGCAAGGAATGGGGGATTCGCTACGAATCTATATCGAGAAGTTCAGAGCAGTTAGAACTAAGCTCTCGAACCCCAACGATCAAGTGGCCATCGAAGCCCTTAGAAGAGGTCTCTGGTATAAATCAGAGTTCTGGTCCGAGCTAACGCTTAACCCTCCTCCAACTATCGACGACGCTCTTCACAAAGCATCGAGATACATTACCTTGGAGGAAGAAACAGCGGCATTGGATAAAATCCATAAGAGATCCCAGAATCACCCGAAAGGCGAGACCTCGGAAACGAAAGGAGCCTCTAGGAAAGGCAGCTCCAGAAACCATCAAACCCAGGGAGAACACTCGTATGTTGTCGACGAAGTCCAACAGGAAAAACCTGTTGCTGCGACAAACAAAATTCCCTGGACAAAAGGCTACGATGAGAACAAACACTGCTCTTATCACGATCGAAAAGGGCACTCAACCGAGGAGTGCTGGGACCTCCAACGACAGTTGGCAGCTAAATTCGTAGCTGGTGAACTAAAGGACGTGGAGCTAAAGAAGCCACCTCCTTACCAGAAAAGAGGTCCCAGAGACACCTCCCCAAAACGCGAAAGA
>CAKOAT010960709.1:3391-13805 GCA_932364175.1 Eruca vesicaria subsp. sativa | reverse complement strand
AGCCTGAAAGGTATGTTTCAGGAGCAAGCTCGAACTGAGAGATACCAAACGGTTAAGTCTCTCATTGAGTGCAAGCTACCAATAGATGGTCCAGTTAGCCCGCATGTCATTAAGATGATGGGTTATATTGATAACTTGGCTAAGCTGGATTGTCCTATCAGCCAAGAGTTGGCGACTGATCTCATCCTACAGTCATTGCTGTCAAGCTATGATCAGTTTGTTATGAACTACAACATGAACAACTTGACAAATACTTTGACTGAGCTGCATGGGATGCTTAAAACAGCTGAACCTAACATCAAGAAGGATACCCCAAATGTTCTTATGGTACAAGGGGGTAACAAGTTTAAGAAACAAGGTAAGAACAAAGGAAAGGGTAAGCCAGGCTGGAATGCGAATCCAAGCAAGCTTGATCCTTCTCCTAAGTTTAAGCCTGGTCCTTCTAATGTTGATAAGTGTCATTATTGTAATGGTTCTGGACATTGGAAAAGAAACTGTGAGAAATATTTGGAAGATCTGAAAAAGAAGAAGATTTCTGAAACGTCATCTTCAGGTATTTATGTTATAAAAGTAAATGTTACTATTTCTGATTCTATTTCTTTGGTATTTGATACCAGTTGTGGTACTCATATTTGTGGAAATATGCAGGGCCTAAAGAACAATAGAGTCTTAGAGAAAGGACAAGTGGACCTTCGCATGGAAAATGAAGCAAGAGTTGCTCCATTAGCTGTAGGAATATTTCATTTGTTTTTGTCTTCTTGCATGGTTTTGAAAACTAAGAATTGCTACTATGTACCTGCTATAAGCAGAATATTATTCAATTGTTTGGATTTAGAAGGATTACATATTTTTGATTAAAAGACAAGTGTTGTTTATTTGATCATTGTGATTTCTTTTATAGTAGAGGTCTATTAAAGAATGGACTTTATATTCTAAGTCAAAGCGTGCATGTTTATAACATCAATACCAAAAGGTTCAAGTCTTATGACTCAAATCAAGTTTTTATTTAGCATTGTCGTTTGGACCACTAAATGAGAAGCACATCAAAACTTTCATGGTGATGGAATTTTGAGCTCATTTGATTATGAATCATTTGATAAATGTGAATCTTGATTATTGGATAAAATGACTAAGGCTTTTCTTACTGGACATAGTAAAAGAGATAAAAGACTTGTTGGAACTTATACATACTGATGTATGTGGACCAATGAGTATAAATGTTAAAGGAAACTATCAGTACTTTATGGTTACGTTTATCTAGAAACATAAGTCTGAATCTTTTGAAAAGTTCAAAGATTTTCAGAATAAAGTACAAAATAANAGAAACATAAGTCTGAATCTTTTGAAAAGTTCAAAGATTTTCAGAATAAAGTACAAAATAAACTTGATAAGAAAACTAAAGCTCTTCGATCCGATCGAGTAGGAAAATGTTTGAGTCAAAGCGCTTAATGATCATCTGAGAAATTGTGAAATTGTTTCACAACTTACTCTTTTGGGAACACTGCAGTTGAATGGTGTATTTAAAGGAGAAACCGAACTTTATTAGATATGGTTTGGTCAATGATGAGTCATGTAGATCTTCCATTATCTTTCTGGGGATACTCAATAGAAACATCTGCGTTTACACTAATTAAGTAGATGTCCATCAGAATCAGTTGAGAAGGCACATATGAGATGTGACTTGGAAATGTTCCAAATTTGTCTTTTCTTATAATTTGGGATTCTGATGTGTGTATCAAACAAACATATGTTTACTGATAAGCTTGGATCCAAAATCTGATGAGTGCTGCTTTATTGGTTGTCCTAAAGAAACCAATAGTTTTTACTTTTACAGTCCCACTGAGAACAAAGTGTTTGTTATTCATAGTGATGATCTCTAGAAGGATAATTTCTTTCTAAGAAAAACAGTGGGAGTAAAGTAAAGCTCGAAGAAGTTCGAGAAACGTAGAAATTTATTTTTGGAATAAGAATCTATAGAGATAGATTAAATAAGACCATTGGATTATGTCAAGACACTTTTGTAGACTATCCTCGAGTATTTCAGAAATACTAAGAATAAGTTTAATTTGTGGAGGAAGTGATGAACTTGTTGAACGGTGAGTTGGAAAATTCCAAGCAAGGTACCCTAACAGAGTCTCATCGGATGCAAAAGTTGTTCATTGATTGATCAAAGCCTCTTCTACGGCATAAGCATGAAAGTCATATTGTAGCCGTAGGCATTAAGGTATCTTAAGATGTGATCTTAATCTTAGTGGGAGGTTTTACGTTCATGATATGATGTTCACATTGACATACATTTGGTTATGTATTCAAATCTTATGAAATTGTTTCAGATTTATTTTATTATTTGATAATTAAAATAAATGTCCCAAAATAATTTACATCATCTTTATAGGTCATCAAGTACGTGACTTGATCATGAAACCTTATAAGTGAAAGATGGTATAAATTATTGAGGTCCCTAGTCAAGGTTGTTAACGTGGGACATTAAAACCGCGAATGGCTAGTATGTGAGGTGATTGATGACTAAAATTCATGAAGTCATTCAATATGTGGTATTGAAGTCAATCACATGGATATTTGTTAGAGAACACATGATCGGACTGACCCGCTAATGAGAACTCTACAAGATTGTTATATGAGTGTCATGAGAGGTTCTCACTACGACTATAGAGTATAGTCCTTAGACCTGAGTTCGTCAAGATTCTTTACTTGTGGATTAGTTCACTTTGACCTTGTCAAACGTCAGCCGTAACTGGTGATTATAAAGGCATTGATTAGGTGTGCTATGAAATTTGTAAGGAACAGGGATGGAACAAGATGGGATTTGTCCCTCCCATATAACGGGAGATAAATATCTCTGGGCCTATCGAAGATTTGATACTGAGAAATGCATGGCCGTGCTCAAACGAGGTGAATGTCAGTCGTTTGTTTTATCAGTGTAAATCAGAGTTCGATAAACATGATCTAGCTTAATAAGGATGACACTAGTTCTTGCCCTATGCTAAGATCGAGATATAGAGACAAAAGGATTATAAGAATAGATGATTCTAGTACAAGTGGGAGATTGTTGGGAATGTCCTAAAATCATTTGTACTCTCTTGTTAAAGTCGTAATGTCGAGGTTCGACAATCGTATAAAATTAGGTGGTTATAATGTTTTGCTAGAAACCGCTTATAATCTATGGATTGAGAATCTATTACTAATTTATATGATCCTATAGGGTCACACACCTAAGCAAACTGGATTAATAATATATTTGGGTTTTATATGAGCACTGATGTATAGATATATAATTTATATGTGATATAAATATATATATATATATATATATATATATATATATATAATTACGTGAGAAACAATCTTTTTGGAAGAGATTACACATTTGTTAATGGGCTGGTCCATTAAATGTAATCACGTGAGATTAGGGCACATGCACTTAATTATATATAGTTACTATAACGCTTCAGAAGTCGTTAAGTGTGTGTCGGCCGTGTATACCAAAACCCTAAGAGTGACAAAAGAGTTTGTCAAGTTTGGAGATTTGATCTCGACGGTACTAGCATCCCGTTCCAATCCAGTTTGTGTGCGTGTGGATACCAGTAGAGGCACGACGCTTGGAGTGCTAATAATCTCGACTTGATTTATCTATTTTCCGCTGCAAAATAACCAGGTATATTCGAAGAACCTAAAGATCTAGATTTATTTCAGTATTAACATGAGAATCTAGGAAAATAGAATTCATAGGTTGTTTTATAAATCGTTATAAACCGGGATGAATTACTACAACACTCACCGTTGCTCCGGTCACCGTCGACGGTACGTTCATCTTTCACAGCTTAAACTTAATCTCCGACGATGTCTCTCACGAGAAACAAGATCTCGAAGCCGGAGAGAAAGAAGAGAAACAGAGGAGTAAACTATTCCGGTCAAGTCCTCGAACCGTTTTAACCCGAATCAATCCGGGTCTAGCCTTAACCATGATCTCTCTCTATTTCCTCAGTCTCTGCTCTTTCTTCTTCTTCGGTTTGTTCTCCCAAACCGATGAGTTTCTCACCTCCGAGAATCTCCTCCTCGCTTTGATCTTTGTCGCCGTCGCTCTCTTCCTCGCCGCCAAGAACATAACACTTCTCAACCAAACGATANTTTAACCCGAATCAATCCGGGTCTAGCCTTAACCATGATCTCTCTCTATTTCCTCAGTCTCTGCTCTTTCTTCTTCTTCGGTTTGTTCTCCCAAACCGATGAGTTTCTCACCTCCGAGAATCTCCTCCTCGCTTTGATCTTTGTCGCCGTCGCTCTCTTCCTCGCCGCCAAGAACATAACACTTCTCAACCAAACGATACAGGCAATCACCAACGCCTTTCAGAGCAAGAACCGGTCAAAACCGGTTCAATGGTACATCGGCAATACAGAAACCAAACCGGATAAGAAAACCAAACGGTTCGTTAAAGAAGGTGTCCAATTCTACAGCAATGGAGATCTCTACGAAGGGGAGTTTCACAAAGGGAAGTGTAACGGGAGTGGTGTGTATTACTACTTCGTGAGGGGAAGGTACGAAGGTGATTGGGTCGATGGGAGATACGATGATCATGGGATCGAGAGTTGGGCTAGAGGAAGTAGATATAAAGGTCAGTATAGGCATGGTCTTAGACATGGTTATGGAGTTTATAGATTCTATACCGGTGATTGCTATGCTGGTGAATGGTTAAATGGTCAGAGCCATGGGTTTAGTGTTCAGTCTTGTGCTGATGGGAGTTCGTATGTTGGAGAATCAAGATTTGGTTTCAAACATGGGCTTGGATCTTACCATTTCAGGTAAATAAAATCATTATGGGTTGTTTTGTTGATTTTTAACTTTAATTGCTGAAATCATTAGTAAAAAGTAAAAACACAGTAATTTTTTGTTTATTATTTGTAGAAATGCAGATACAATTATTTTGTGATTTTAATTATAATTGTTGAAAATCTGATTATTAAATATATAAATTTTTATTTGTTTTATGTTTGTAGAAATGGAGATTGTTACGCGGGAGAGTACTTTGGAGACAAGGTACATGGGTTTGGTGTGTACCGTTTTGCTAATGGTCATTGTTATGAAGGAGCGTGGCATGAAGGTCGTAAGCAAGGGTATGGTGCTTACTCGTTTAGAACTGGTGATGGTAAGTCTGGTGAATGGGATTCAGGGAATCTTGTAACATCTCTTCATCATACGAGCGAGCAGGTACGTAGAGCGGTTCAGGCTGCTAGAGAAACGGCGAAGAAGGCGGCAGAGAGTCGGAGACGAGTAGATGAACAAGTTAGTCGAGCTGTTGGTGCAGCTAATAAGGCTGCAACGGCTGCAAGAGTGGCTGCGGTTAAAGCGGTTCAAAATCAGATGGATGATAAATTTTGTCAAAGTTAAAACAGAAAGTGTAAATATTTTTGTTTATTACCGGTTTACTATGTAACCCTGATTGAAGCTAAAAGAATAGAAGCTTGTTTCAGAGGTTTTTTTAGCAAAGTAATTTTCAATCTTTTTTTTTTACTTTTTTGTAACAGTTTGTAAATAGAAGAAAAATGCAAGAAGCTTGTCCTTTTTTTTTTTGTAAATCAACTGCTTGATTGATGATGGAGCTTTTTTTCTTCTTTGTTTTTTGATCGAATCTTTGGACATAAGTGGTGTTAGGTTGATATTATGATCTTGATTTGGATCACTGACATGTCGATTTTTTATTTTTCTTGTTTAGATATTACACAATTAGTGGCAATTGTTTACTCTGTTATTACAAAATTTGGTTGCCCAAGAAAATAAAAGGAAAATGGGAGAAGGATGAAGAAGAAGATCTTGTTCGGCGCTCAGCTTGCGATTCCCCAAAACATGTTGACTAAACTAATGATCCAATGGCATGATCCAGAAAACATCAATTGCATTGGTACCATACTACCAGAATATATTTATGGTCTCGGCTCCTTGTATCCGACAATGCAATAATTCTAGTTTATGTTTTGTTTTCTGCCTTTTTAAAATATTACTTATATGAATTCTTATTCATTTCAATAACGTCAGCACTTGGCAGTTTAATTTTGCTCCAAATATTCGACTTTGTATCAGTCTCCAAAATATATTGTACTACAAAATACGTTGGAAGAACTTCATGTATTAACATATTGACTTTGAGATGCGTGCGGCGTCAATATCAATGGTTGACTACTAAGAAAGGCAAATTTGAAATTGTTTTCTTTTTTGTTAATTTGAAATTTGAATTCAAATGGGTACTGAGTATATCACTATGGATATAGATAAGAATTTCAAACTACTTAATCAATCACAGAAATAGACATGTTAAGTAATTACAAAGCAAAAAAATAGTTTGATTATGTCAAGTCGACAATAGCTTATCAGATAACATACATCAAAGAATACTCCAAGTAAAGTTTAGAATATAACAACATATTAATTTCTAATTTAGCTACCTA
Organism: Eruca vesicaria subsp. sativa; assembly: GCA_932364175.1. Taxonomy (NCBI): domain Eukaryota; kingdom Viridiplantae; phylum Streptophyta; class Magnoliopsida; order Brassicales; family Brassicaceae; genus Eruca; species Eruca vesicaria. The sequence continues at coordinate 7,343 of CAKOAT010960709.1, read as the reverse complement.
GGATTATTTTGCCTAGTTCACAACGAACGCTATTTTGAACCATTTCCCAAAATATTAACATAATTGATGATAAGGTGTTTTGTTTATTTATGCCTAGTTATAAATGACTAGACTATTCATCAACAAAATATGATAAAAATTACATAATAGATTATTCATGTTCTCTGAAAAAAAAAATTATTCACGTCCATACATTTTTAGCACCTGATTTTGAAAGCGACCAAAAAAAGAAAACAGAAATCTGTTTAAATATATGATACTAATAGAATTTTTCTTATTCAGTGGTTAGAAAATCAATCTTATTCAATACGTCAAGAGATAGATAACCCTGTCAAAAATTTGTACTAGTTCGTGTCTAGACTCAACTAGATTTTTCCTACTTGTACTTATCCTAATACTAGTTTCTGGTGGCAGATGATATGCTTATTAATTCATTGCCAATTTCAGTATCAGGATAACTATTAGTAGTAGGAAATCTAGTATTGCAAATTAAAGATACGAACTAATACAACATTTTGAAAGGTGTATTAATAACCTTATCCAGTCGATTATATTGACTTTCCTAGGTTCTATATATTATCTTAAGCATGACTATAATTATTTATTCTGTTGTAAAACTTTTTTGTTTGTTTATGTATATATAACTATTTTTTTCAGACAATACTTCAGAAACACTGTATATTTCATCGAAAATAATTATTTCATTACAAGTGCTGCTATTTGCTAGTAGTATAATTATTTAAACACTGTATATTTCGTGATTCGAATACTGAAACTCTGATATTGCATAGTAGTCCACTAAAACGCGAATGCCAGGCTCAGATCCTTGCAGGTGTTCACAATCGTAAGATTAAATTGTTAATTTGTTATCCAATTTATAAAGGATTTTACCGAAAGACCTAACCGAAGCCGTTAAGATTAACGTGTGAGTATTTTTATGCTCAATGCAATTCGTAAGTATCTTTATGTTCAATGCAATTCGTAAGCTAACTCTAACAACATTGAGGAAAGATTTGATGAACCTACTTCTAATAATTTATCTTTAACTAAGAAGTTCAAAAGATAGATTTTTTGGGGGGTAAAAAAAGATAGCACTTTTTAAGTATAACAGTTTTTAAGTAAACTGAAAGTTTCAAGCACGGAAGCAATGATCCCTCTTAGCAAAAAAAAAGAAAGAAGCAATGATCCGAAGAGTATGTAATCTTACAAATGCTTACACACATACTCAGTCCTTTCTGAATTTAAGTCTCTTGGCTTGGTAAGTGAATTTTGGCTTTGTCCAAACAAAAGAAAATAACTATATAGGCTTTCACTTTTTTTTAATCACCTATAGGCTGCTTTCACAGATTACTATTTGTAAACAAAAATAAATAAATAAACTATAAAATAACATGGTTCTATTTTTAAACAATGTTTCTGGTCTTCAAATATTCGTAAAATGTCCATGTACGCTGCAGCCCACATTACGATGATTATTGAGCAGGAGACAAGTCATGCGGCTTCATTGTCCAATCCTAGTAAGTAGTAACAGTTTAGATGTCCCTGTGACACTGTACAATTCCATGTTGAAACATATAAATGTCAAATTAAATCTCGTTATGATTTTAATAAAAAATTATTAATTTTATATATTATTTTATTTTTTATTGATTGAAGTATAATTAAGTTTATAGATAATAATATTTTATTTTTAAAATATGCAAAATTAAATATTTTCTTAACTTATGTGAACAAACTTAAAATGAAAGAACTATAAAATAATAACCTCAATTATATCACAGTCAGTTATCATATCCATCGTCAATTCTCTCCAAGCAACAAAGAACTTGAAAATGTATAACTACACAAAGGATAAACTAACTAACATATTAAAAGAACTTTTAAATGATAAAAATATATAAAGTATGGACCGTCGGATCAACTGAAACTCCAAAGCGGAATATCAGCATCTTCGTATAAGTACTCATCGACTATATTCATCGTCGAATTCAGTTGAAGATAGTAATCAAACGAAGTTCCATCATCGAAGAAGAACATCCCATTATCTTCAGCATCATACCATGATGCTGGATCCGTCAAAGACACATGACTGTCCACGAAAGACCCTATCAAAGATTGCATCACATCATCATTATTATCATCGTGATGCTGATCATGATCGGACGGTGATGAGCCGGCTGATGAAGAACAAGGGGCAAAAAGGTCAAATGAGTTGTTGGCAGCTTGAGCGGCAATTCTTTGGATAGATTTGGGGGACAAAACGGTCTTTTCGTCTAATAGAAGCAGAGAAGAAGAATAACAAGAAGTAGGGAAGTTGAGATTGGCTTGAGGGCCTTTGAGACACAAGAGTGCAACATCGTAAGCCCTAGCTGCTTCCTCGGCTGTTGAGTAAGATCCAAGCCAAATTCTTGTCTTTTGGTTTGGTGCTCTAATCTCAGACACCCATGATCCCCAACTTCTAATCCTCACTCCTTTGTACTTGTTCTTCTTGCTCTTGCTCTTACACAAAGACGAAGATGCAGATGCAGAATGAGATGGTGAAGTCAAAGACGTTTCCTTCTTGGTGCTGGTTTGGATCTTTGGTTCTTGTTTCACCATGGTATAATGTTGTTGCTGGAGGTTACTTAGACTGGTTGGACAACGATGTATTGATCAAATGATGAAGAAATTGTTCTTGAGTTTTGTGTTGTTATGTTTATGTATAGAGCTTTTTGAATGAGTGTTAACGTGAGGTGATGATATTTATATATACTATATAGAGATGGTCTGGGAGACGAAGAATGAATATTATTTATAGACATAAATCGAAAAATAGGTTCAAAAGTAATATGGTACGGTACGGTTTCATGCATATGAATGTGACAGTGTTGTGCATGACAGGTGTTTTGCTTCTATTTTTTTATCATAGCAAATTGTATATTATCATTAATACACTATCGTTCCTTTCTCATTTAAAAATAAGAATTTGTAAGGAATAGTTGATTAGGAGCGAATGATCCGTACGGAAGACAGAGCGTATAAAGATTAATAGCCGTACGGAAAATGAGGGATGATTCTGACATACAAAACTAATTTTTAATACTACTTAGCTATCATCACTGTCAGGAGATTACACATTACAGCTACGTTTAACGCGTTAAGTCATATACAATATTTCCAAGAAAGAGACCCCCTTTGCTCTTTGTTTTATTCTCTACCGTAAACTATATATGTTGGATTTAATCTTTAGTTATGCTCCCTAACTACCGTATCACGTAAAAACTGACGGTTTAATCTCCCAACGTTGTACATAAATGTTATTTCTTGCAGTAACTTTATCCATATTATAGTATTAGTTTCACTCAATTATTTCACCAGATGGATACGACCTTGGCCATGCTTTTGATGATTTGGTCTTAGAAAATGTTTATTGGATGTTCTTAAGACGTAGTTTTTAATTTATGATTTGATATTTTTTTAATTTTTTTGTCAAAAAACTGACTCTTAATAAGAGTTTCAAGAAATGGTTGTTGATTTTTCTTAGTTAAAATTAAGAGACAAATTTTATATTATACTAAGAGCATCTTTAACGGTAACTCTTATAAATACTTCTTAAAATTTTTTTTAAAGTAAACGAATCTCACCATATTATTAAAAACTGTCTCTTGTGGCTCTTCTGTAAAGGGGATCACTTATGTTGTTGTTACATTATTTACGGATTCCAATGACACGTACCAATACATGAATGGTTTACTTTATTTTTCTAAGTCTAAAAAATTAGGGGTTTTTGCCAAAACTAACCCACAACTTGGTTTTAACCCCAATACTAGACCCCAACTTGAATCAAATGCAAATCTAACCTAAAAGGGCTATGAAATTACAATATAGTCCTCTGTGACCAAACAAAAAAACAGAAGACATTTTTACGAATATAACCCTAGTAAGTTGTCTGAGTTGGGCTGAGTTACTTTTC
>CAKOAT010959598.1:114049-138462 GCA_932364175.1 Eruca vesicaria subsp. sativa | reverse complement strand
TTTTCTTAATCTCAGTGAAGCCCTGCAAATAAAACAAACTCTTTTAGTACTTTCCTTTTGAGACAAAACAAAAGAGATTTAAAACAAAACTAACCGCTGTTTTTGCAAGAGCTTTTGCAAGGAGCACTTCTGCAGACACACCAGAACTCTCTAACAACTCCTTAGCAGCAGCCATAAACGCAGGAACCACAGTGTCACACACTTGTGTGATCTTCTCAGCAGCTTCCATACCAACAGCTTTGGCGATATCATTAGGCTGTGGAGCAGAGACATGCTCAAACTTGATCCCAGCTTGTTTTTCAATCTTTGACACACCACACTTTCTAGAATCATACAACATAACCGCAACTCCAGTGTTGCCAGCTCTTCCTGTTCGGCCTGAACGATGGATGTAGTCTTCAACATCACGTGGAGGCTCACACTGGATAATCAACTGAACATCATTGATATCTAGACCACGAGCAGCAACGTTTGTAGCAACAAGTGTAGAGAACTTTCCCTTTCTAAATCCAGCAAGAGTAACCTACAATTTACAAGAATCATCATTATTAGCTTTTGCCTGAACCAGATTCAGTGGAGGATGAGAGTAGTATAATAACATTTACCTCACGCTGTGCTTGTTGAATGTCACCATGTAAAGCTCTTGCACCAGGTAACAAACCAGATAGCTCAGAAGCTTGGTCTTTAGTCTCAGTGAAAATGATTGTACTACCTCCACTGAAAGAATAAAAATTGTATAAGAGACTTAACAATTTAATTTTAAATGATTGTTAAAGTACTAAACGGTACCTGCTGTATAAGCTGATGATGTCAGGAATCAAGCGAGACATGGCTTGCTTACTGCAGGGAAGAGCAATGTGTCTAACACTATTACTGGCTTTCATCTTATCATTACCAACAAGATCAATAGTCTTCTTGTCTTGTTTCAGAAACCTAGACGCAATCTGGTAGTAGCAAGAAAAGATAATCAGGCATATATTGATAAAAATGATCAGTAAGAAACGAAAAATATTTGAAAGGGACTCACGTTTTGAACCCATGATGGCAAGGTAGCACTGAAGAGAAGCGTCTGTACTTTCTTAGGATCCTCCACTTTACCTAAGATAAGTTCAACATCATCAACGAAACCCATTCTCAGCATTTCATCAGCTTCATCAAGAACACGGAATTGTAGATATGTCAGGTCAAGGTTTCCCCTTTCAATATGATCCTACAATGAATAATTAACACAAGGTTAAGAGAGCACACAAACAAAAGAAAACAAAAACGATTATTTGATTTAAGAAAAGAGTAATTAGACATACCTTGATACGACCAGGGGTACCAACAACAATGTCAACACCTCTCTTTAGTTTATTCTGCTGAGGTGGGTAAGGATCACCTCCATAGACACAGCAAGAAGTTAAACCAAGAGATCCTCCGTATGCATCAAAGTCAGCAAACACCTACAAAAAGAAACACCATACCATCAATAAAACTCAATGTTCTAAAAATCAGAGTCTAGACTACTACCGGAAATGATTTTATTAATTTGAACCGTTCTAGATTGGTTTAAATCTCTTAAACTTATCTTAACTTAAAGAGGAATGTTAATGTAAATTCACAAACTTAACTAATTTCAATTTTTTAAATAGATAATTTTATAATTAATCCCAAAAACTAAAATATCTAATATAGAAGTTAAATATAAAAAATAAATCAATAATTCTTTAGACTATGTCCCTGTTCTTGCTAGTAAGCTAGTCAGGTATAGCTAGTCTTCTACAAAAAAAATAAAACTAATTACCACTAATTAATGCCTAGCAATTCTTGAACAATGATAAAACAAAAAGAAGCACTTGCTCCAAAACTTTGTAATAAGGATTCCTTACCTGCTTGGCCAATTCTCTGGTTGGTAAAAGTACCAAAACGCTCGGTGGCCTGCCGTATCCATTCTTCCTTTTGTTCTTCGCAGGTCCATTGATCAAAGACTCCAATATAGGCAACACAAAGGCCAATGTTTTACCCTGTGCACCACACCACATACGATCAGTAAAGCCTTAAACTTTGAAAATTTCACACCAAAACAAACATAAGATGATTACACTAATATTCAGCTCAAAAGTAATAACTGATTAACTTAGGCACTCTAAAGTCTTTGAAGACTCAGAGCAAACAAACATAAGATTTACACTAAAATAATGATATAAAGTCTCAATCTTTCAGCTCAAAACCAATCACTGATTAACTTAGGCACTCTAAAACCTCAAACTTTGACGATTTCACACCAAACAAAGATAAGTATAAACTTAAATAATAATATAAAGTATCAAACTTTCGTCTCAAAAGTAATCACTGAGATTAACATAGGCACTCTTAAGCTTCAAACTCTAAAAAAATTTCACACCAAACAAACATAAGATTTACATGTATAATAATATAATGTCTCAAAATTTTATCTCAAAACTAATCACTGATTAACTTAGGCACTCTAAAGCCTTAAACTTTCAAAATTCCACACCAAACAAACATAACATTACACTAAAAATAATGATATAAAGTCTCAAACTTTCATCTTAAATGTAATCACTGATTAACTTAGGCACTCTAAAGCCTCAAACTTTAAAACTTCCACACCAACAAACATAACATTACACTAAAATAATGATATAAAATCTTAAACTTTCAGCTCAAAAGTAACAACGGATTAACTTAGGCACTCTAAAGCCTCACACTTTGAAAATTTGACTCCAAACAAATATAAGATTAATGATATAAAGTCTCAAACTTTCAGCTCAAAACCAATAACTGATCAACTAAGACACTCTAAAGCCTCAAACTTTAAAAATTTCACACCAAACAAACATAACATTTACACTAAAATAATTATATAAAGTCTCAAACTTTCATCTCAAAAGTAACAAACATTAAATCAATCATTACCTGACCAGTACGAGCCCTTCCGACAAGATCAGCACCATCAAGAACCATATCAAAAGTGGTCGCCTGAATCGGGAACAGAGCTTCAATACCCTTCTCCCTAAGCTTCTCCCTCAACGGCTCCGAGACTCTAAACTTCGAAACAGCATTAGGGTTCTCCACTTCAACCTCAAGCTTCACCTTCTTGCTACTCTTCTTCTTCTCATCACTCTCCACCACCTCAGAGTCTGAGTCACTAGAAGAAGCCTTACGCCTCTTCTTGCTCTTGGCCTTCTTCTTCTCTGACTCTTCTCCATCGGAGTCAGAGAGTTTCAGCTTCTTCTCTTTCTTCTTGGAGACTTGCTCCGGTGTGGTGGTGGTGGCTTCGAGAGATGTCTTGCTCTTCTTCTTCATCTTCTTCTCATCGGATAAAGCTAATGAAGGCATCTCTCGTGGGTTTTTTTTGAGAGAGAGGCGTGTTGAAGATGGGAGAAGAGAACAGAGGGAGACAGAGAGTAGGGTTTGGGTAGGTGTTATATAGTTTTGAGGCTTGGTCAAAACCCTAATTAAGCTAAAAAACTCAAGTGTTGGAACTACGTGTCGTTGTTTTGTCCGGAAGGAGAATGCGTGTCGGGTTTTTTGTTTTATTTGTTTACTTTAAAATGGAAAGTTTCCTGATTTGTTCAAAGTAATCAACAAATTCAAAATTTACATGACAGAATTTGAAATCGAGCAGGTCGAACCGGGTTAAACCATGAAATTGAGGAGATGTTAGAATGGTGGTAGATATATGAAAATCGGATTTGTTTGTAATAATCCATTAACTATAAATTTATGAAATAACAATGCAGCAAATAATTTTTTGATATTTTTATTTTATCATTTTTCTTTAGTTTTATTCAAAATTTACATGACAAAATTTAAAATCGAGCAGAGAATCGGTCGAACCAGGTTAAACCATGATTTTGAGAAGATATTAGAATGGTGGTAGATATATGAAAATCAGATTTGTTTATAATCCATTACTATAATTTTTATGAAATAACAATGCAACAAATATATTTTTTTTTTAATTTTATCATTTTTCTTTAAGTTTTACAATTCATGATTATAGATCTATAGTTTTAAATGTTAGGGTGAATTGGCTGAAAATACAAGAATAATGTAGTAATTAGGAAAATATCTAAATATTGTGGGGAAATAGTGATGATGGAGGAAAAAAAATTGAGAAGAAATGAGGTGTGAAGTGCAAATACGGTAAATGTTGTAGGTATGGAGTACAAATATTCTAAATGTTATTATATATTTGTTTTTTATTTGGTGTTGTTAACTTTTATATCATGATTATTTCTATTGAAAATTTTGATTACTAAACTCAACTAAGTTCATATAAAATTTGCAGAAGGCAAACAACAGAATGTTTATTTTTAATTTTATTATTATCACGAGTATACGAACCGAATTTAATTGGTAACGCTCTCAGTGATGTTATCACGTGCCACGTCTCATGTGGTGTTGTTAGGTAGAGTGAGAAAATAATTGGTAAACTTGTTTATTTTTTGTGAACCGGATTAGACCGGGTAAAATTCAAACTAAGTTAATCTCGGTTTGAAATGTAATTGGTAACGCTCAGTCGCTGAGAAAATTGTGTATATAAGCATTTATGCTAGGTGTTAGGTAGATGAGAAAATTGTATAAATATATTTTTTTTCTTTTTGTGATTAGAGATTAGACAAATATCTATATGTATTTATGTCTCTCGCACTGCTTTTCTTTAGAAGATCACGCATCTACTACGTGCGACGTGGTTTTCCCTTTTCGGGTTATGAATTGATTATGATGTGTACGTTTGATTTGAAACAAAGAACAAAAATTACGAATGTGTTTTCGTGTATTGGGCTTGTTGAAATCGAAGCACTGGTTTAAAACGTTAAACCGACAATTATTTAACTGGATTTGGTTTAAGACTTCATTTAACTGGTGTGTCATTATCTTTTCCTTTCTTATGTTCGTCTATGTTGTGTTCTTGAGCTTAAGAGTCTTCAGTTTAATCGTCTCTTTCAATTGCGGTTGGTATGATAGTATTTAGGTGAGCATAAATTACAGTTTAGGCTTTGGACTGATGCAACCATTGCAACAAAACACTCTTACATCAGGTGCAACCATTAAGATTCTCAATCAATAATATTAATCTATGCATACCAAATCAGAAGTTAATAAACTACCATTCACTTTTTTTGTTAGATAGTTATTTATTTGTGTTATGATTAGCAGAATATATATATTTTTTAAAACAAAATTTGCAGAATATATAAGATAACATAAATCACATGCAAAACACTAGTGCATGTTTCATTGATATTGATTACTACTAGTACTTCAGAACTCATACATTAAACTAATCAAAGTCTCCAGAATCTCCAACTACTAGAAACAAAAACAAAGTCATTACACCATAATTATTATAGTCATTAATTAAAACAACTATCTTATAACTAGAAACTCAAACCACCACAGCCGCTAACGCAATCAGAATCGCAACAACCAAACTTTCACCAGCTCCACGTCCAGAGGCAGCAGACGGTGGTGCATGGGGTGGTGCATGGGGTGGCGCCGGTGGTGGGACAGAAGGTTTGTCGGGAGGAAAATAAGGTGGATGGGGCGGTGGTACGGTGGGTGAAGGTGGTGGCAAACCGGTGTTGTTGCAATTATCGTGACCGTACCAAGTGTTCTCAGGGACGTTTTTGTTGAAAGCGAANCTCCACGTCCAGAGGCAGCAGACGGTGGTGCATGGGGTGGTGCATGGGGTGGCGCCGGTGGTGGGACAGAAGGTTTGTCGGGAGGAAAATAAGGTGGATGGGGCGGTGGTACGGTGGGTGAAGGTGGTGGCAAACCGGTGTTGTTGCAATTATCGTGACCGTACCAAGTGTTCTCAGGGACGTTTTTGTTGAAAGCGAATTTCACGGATTTGGAACCTTCCTCGTAGATCTCAACGGTCTCTGGGATCCAACCGTCTGGACCGGAACGGTAGATGTAGACAGAGCAGATAGTGTCTAGACACTGACCTTTGACTTGGAATGTGTCTGATGAACATTTCTTGAAACCTCCTTCACTACTCAACGGTTCGTCTAGTCTCGGTGCGACCACCTTATATACGTAAAAGATGTCAATAAATAATACAAATTCATAAGCAAAAAAAAAAAAAACAAATTTCAAGCATTTTAATGGATTTGGCACCTTTATTATAAATCATATTAGAAACATGCACATGTGTGAAAGTATATGTAAAAGTCACACATGTAGCCTTGTGTAGCTTGAACTTACAAGTGTGCAATAACGTTTCCTTTGGATTTTTTGGTTAGATTTATTTAATTGTTTTTTAAACCGATGTAAAACTTAAACTAGTATACAATATTATATCACTGTATTAAAATTTTGGTTTTGAAATCAAATATACCTAGAATTTTCAAAAGAAAATAAGTATTTGTGTTGAGGAGAATGATAAAAAAATAAAGGCCTTTCTATATTTTAACAAAATTATGGCTATGAATTATTCCGATTTAACGAATCTAGAGCACCTCCAGTAGAGATTCTATCCATTATATTTCTAAATTTCTAGAAGGTGTTATTATATTATTATTACATGCATCCGTGCATAAAAAAACAAGATGACATATATATCTAGGTTTTGAAATTAATACACACACAACTAGATTAGTCCCACACTAAATAAAATTAAGCTAAGTTTAGTTGTTATCAAAACCTTGTTACCCTCAGCGTCACCCAAAGCGAGAGTGATCTCATCCCTTGACAAATCAGGGGAGAAACAGCTCGTGGTGACAATCACAGTGTAAGGGCAGCTTTCTTCTTCATCATGAATAACAGAAGAGATTAGTAATGGTTGATCAGAGATGGAGAGAATGGGACTAGTGAAGGAGAACACAAGGAGAATGATGATGGATGAGAGAGAGAAGAGCTCCATGGTCTTGCTTCAGAGAGATGAGAGTTAAAACAGGGCTTGAGAAGTTGTGTTATATAAAGGGACTCGTGTGACCTTCTTATGTACACTTGGCACACAATATAACCACACTAACAAACAAGCCTATAGCAAGAAAAAAATATCTTTCCTCGGAAAAAGTGGTAGTTGTGTTGGTGGACTTGTTCAGCATCACGAATAGTTCAAGTGTTGGTATAAATATCTTGAGAATATAACAGAACTCTGATAGATCTTTTAATTTAATTTAATACATATTGTTTCGAACCAAAAAAACAAGATATTATTCATTTTTAAATTTCCAAAATATAATAAAGTATATGTAGGGGGATTTATATATAATTTAATTTAACTAAATATTTCTATTACACCAACTCTCCATCATGTTTTTGGTTGAGCTTCTCTCACGTTCATTGCAGCCACTTTTCGTTAGATATATAAATTTTGCACTTACTATCTTATTAATGATTGTGGACTCTACAAACTAATATTCTTGTTTTTTTGTTCTATACTTTTGGTATCTCTCCTAAGTGAAACTGATCGTTAAAATGTCGTCTCCAATTTAGCAAATAGATAGCAGAGACGAATACATAATTAACCGGTAAAAATGGATCCACCTTTTTAATTTCTTGTTACAATCATCAAAGTGTCACGAGTCTTACGCTATCATCAAACCTACCCCCACAATCAAATTCTACTTCTACCTACCTACCACAGTTTCTATCGTAGTACAATTTAATCGCTCTACGTGCGAAAATGTGAGCCTCTTGGTCCATTTTCACTTACCACCTTCCTAGGTAGTTACATATTTATATGTTTATATTCAAAAATATACAAACAATCATTAATGGAACTCCATACATAGAAGAACTTTCTTGACTACTCCATGAAATATGAAATAACAAAACTTAACTACCCAACTTATTAATCTCTCAATAAAAATCTTACATTTACAGTGTGGTCCTAACTTTACTGGAGCTAAAACATCCATAAACCCTTATGAATAAATAAGGATACATATAACCCCACAACAACAAAATCAATGAAATCACTTTCTCTATTCATGTATCTAAACAAGTATACACGTTTCTATATATATAGACATAGGATTACGTGTGTTTAAACATGATAATAAACATCTCCGAGGTGAAGATTAATCAATGATTAGGCTCTCTGCAACTTCCCGTGAATTGAATTTCCAGCTTGAATCCAGGCTCATGTTGCCCCATATCTAATGCTAATTGCTTCACCGAGGTCTTCTTTGTTTCTTCTGTTTCAAGAAAAAGAAACTTGAGTTGTGTATCAACAAACCTTTAGATACATCTAAACTTTAGGGCAGAGATCTCATATAACTGGGCTTTAGGCCCATCCAACTTAGATAATTGCACTATGATTCAGATGGTGTTCTCTACTTGTATTGTATGGGTGAAAATTTAGAAATCAAAAGAGGGAAAGAAAACAATTATACGAAAATTAAGAGCACTCTTTCTTTTTCTTTCACGACTTTTTTTTTGTTTTTGAGGAAGAACTCTGTATGTATTTGGGTTTGTTTGTAACAATACTTTCTTTTGGCAGAGTTTGGAGATAATAATAATGTCCAAAACTCAAATCGAATCAATGTGTGTGCATCTCATCTTCAAGAACTTGAGGTTTGTCATTTCTGATTGCTTCAAATTCAAGAAAAGTTCTTTAATACAAAACTAATGTATCAACTTCATCTATAAACTTTGGTTCGTGCGTAATTAATCTTGATACAATTGCATGAGTGAATCTAGAGATATAGATTATCTTGAAAAATTAATTTGGTCAAAGTGATTAATTTGAAAAAGGACAAAGAGATTGTCAGAGAGACTCAGAGTTGGTATTCTTTTTCTCTACCTCCTTCTTTTTCTTGAATTTTCACTTTATTTTTTTCTATAGTTTTCTATATTTAATTAGATATATTGAGTTTCCAAGACGGACGTGGATATTCCCTTAATTATATTATCGGTTTTAAATTAATTAAAACCAACTGCATGTCAACATAATTTATATATTTTCTAAATTTTCCAATTTTATTTTTTAGGTTCCATTTTTCTTTGCAAAAACCACAAAATTCAGTCCTCCAATAGAAAAATGATCTTCTTTCTCGAATGATAAAATTGGGGGATATTTGCATGTAAATTTTGGGGGATTTTTACAAATTTCGGTGAGATTAAGAGGTTAATCTCCACTCACTTTTGCATACTTTTCTGCTACAGTGTTAGTTTTCTGCTGTTTCAAGGCAGAACCTATTGCTAATTTTTGGGGGATTTGTGGCTGTAAAAATGGAGGAGAAAAGTGGAATCAGTTCAAGTGGTGTCATCACAGTCAAGGGAGATGAAGCTTTGGCCTCAAGAACAGAGTTTCAACAAAACCCTAGTTTTCTTCAGTCCGTGGGACCTACGACTGTTGTGTCTCCTTCCCCACCTCCACCTCCAACCACCGTGATTCCTGGGTCAACCGCCGCAGCTCCACCATCAATCACAAGCGCAGGGTCAGATCTGACGAAGAAGAAGAGAGGAAGGCCAAGAAAATACGCTCCAGATGGAAGTCTGAACCCTAGGGCTTTGAGACCAACACTCTCTCCCACTCCAATCTCATCTTCTATTCCATTCTCTGGAGATTACAATCATCATTCTAACTGGAAACGAGGAGAAGCTCAGCAGCAGCAACATGTTGATTTCATCAAGAAATCTCATGAAAGCAGCCAAGGTAAATTTTGCAATCTGTGTTTTAATCTGTGGCATAGGTTTCAGCTAGATAGATTTTTGATGTGATCTGGTTATCATATGTTTATGTGATTTTTATATGGAGTTTTGAGATCTTGGGAAGTGGGACCAACATAACTAGATTTTGTTGTGTACTTTTTGTCTGAAGAAGTACTTATACAAACAGACCAGTCAGAGACAGAGACAGAATCTGATAATGCTGACCGTACAAAACAGAAAATAAAAAGTAGAGAATAGTGATCTGTCTTTTATCTTTAGAAGATAAGTGTGTTTAGTTGTGTTAATTGTTAAAGTTTTTATCGCATAAATCTCTAAATTATCTCATTAGCTTTGGTTAAATCTGTTTTTAATTATGTGGAACTCTGGTGAATAAAAAGGGGCTTCCATGTTCTTGCAAGTGTAATCAAGTTAGTTTGCTTGAGGATTAGAGTTTCTTAATTACATGATTGGTCATAGTCAAAGGCATCAAAATTCTGTTTTATCTATTGCAGCTCCTCCTTCTCCTGGACTCTCATGCTATGTTGGTGTAAATTTTACAACACATCAGTTTACAGTCAATGCCGGTGAGGTAATAAATTCCCAAAACACAATTTTAATTTGATAATGGATTTTGTGTATAATTGTGTTTAAGAATATATGCTTCTTTAAATCAGGATGTAACGATGAAAGTTATGCCGTATTCCCAAGGATCTCGAGCTATTTGCATTCTTTCTGCAACTGGTTCCATCTCTAATGTCACACTTCGTCAATTTACCACCTCAGGTGGCACTCTTACATATGAGGTAAACCTAATGAACATGGAATCAAATTTCTCTATTTTCTTGGTTCTTGATTGTTTTTTTACAGTTCTTGAAACTATATATTCTTTTTTTTCTTGGCTTAGGGATCGATTTGAGATACTTTCGCTTTCTGGTTCTTTTATGCCTACTGAAGACAGAGGAACTAAAGGTCGGTCAGGTGGTATGAGCATTTCTTTAGCAGGACCAAATGGCAAAATCATCGGCGGTGGCCTTGCCGGTATGCTCATAGCAGCCAGTCCTGTCCAGGTAACACAATCTTGATTATTTACCTTAAAACAAAACATATCTACAGGTTCAAAAGTATAGATAAGTCTCACAAATTTCCTAAGAAGTAATTATTATTTGTGACAGGTAATAATGGGAAGTTTCATTGTAATGCATCAAGCAGAACAAACACAAAAGAACAAACCTCGATTCATGGATGCTTCTCCACCACCACAACAACAACAACATCCTACTTTCTCCATAACCACCGTGAATTCTACTTCTCCGGTGGTGGCCACAGTAGAGGAGCCAAACCAACAAACCTACGGTGGTGGTATAATGAGACCACTGGCTCAAATGCCCTACGAAAATTCAGCTATGAACAATTTCACAACGACCTATCATGGAGACCAGAATATGCACAATGGGACTAAAAAAGAAGATGACTATGACGATGGTGGTGATGATAATGATTCCTGCGATACTAGGAGCCTATCTAATGGTGATGAACTGTTCTTGGATTTTCTTGTGTAGAAAGTAAGAGGCCTTTATGGCAAAAAATGATTTAGCTATTCTTTGATTGTTCTCTATCCGTTTCAATTTACTTGTCATTATAGAGTAAATTTTTTGTTTTAAAATAAATGTATTTTTATGATTTCAGTGCAAAATTTATTAATTTTATATGCTATTTTATTTTTCTATTGGTAAAAAAATGATTAGATGTATAGGTAATTGTATTTTTATCTTGAAAAAAATAAAATTAAATAATTTTTTAATGTATGTGTAAAAAAACTAAAATGACAATTAAAATGAAACAGATGCAATATTTGTTTCTGTGATCGGTTTAGCTTCATTATGTTGAAATCATCGATTATTTATTATTTTACATATGACACGGTTTCATAACTAACCTCAAAAATCATTTTCTGTGAATCTTATGAAGTCAAGATATAGTGCAATTGCCGAAGAACAAAATCTCTACATAGTTTTCTTTTAGACAATATAAAAGACAAAATCTACCAAAAGTTCAATGTTGTATACAAAATGAAATGGAGTTAAAAAAACTATAAACAACTATTTTGGTCATATTTGCAATAAATAAGAGAATAAAGGGGCTAAATCATAAATATAAAACAACTGATATATATGCCCTTTACTCATAACCCTAGTGGCCGACTCTCCTTCTTCCTCGGAAATTTTTACTTTGTTTCAGTGTTTGTACGGTTAAACTGATCTTTACATGTATAACTTTACTAAGTTAATATCTTGTCTCTCATCGGTTTCCCTCAACACTAGCACGAGAGCGTCTAGGTTTCTGACTCAGAACGCTCCAAAAACCATTCAATCTTATAGAAGCCGAGCACTCTCCGGGAGCTCAGGGTTCGATGGATTCGGTGAAGATGACAACGGTTGGGACATCCCAACGGGAGGAGAAGACTCGTTAGGTGGTGATAATCTTGGTTGGGACAATAAGTCAATGTGGTCAACTGGTTTCACTACAGAACACTTTGATGGTGTTTCCGTTGGTCGTAAGAAAGACACAAACCCTTCTTCAGACAACAACACCGGTTCTGACTCAGGTGACGTAATGAGCAAGTTAGGTCCAAGAGAAGTGGCTATGGTCAACGAGATGAATGAGTATGATGATTTGCTTAAAGAGATTGATCAAGATAATAAAGAGAGTAGGGCTTTTGTTGAT
Source organism: Eruca vesicaria subsp. sativa (assembly GCA_932364175.1). Classification (NCBI taxonomy): domain Eukaryota; kingdom Viridiplantae; phylum Streptophyta; class Magnoliopsida; order Brassicales; family Brassicaceae; genus Eruca; species Eruca vesicaria. The sequence continues at coordinate 126,117 of CAKOAT010959598.1, read as the reverse complement.
GGGATTAAAAATAGGATGATGGAGATTAGCGTGTTGCTCAAGCAAGTAAGGGAGCCTGGTGCTAGAGGGGCTTATCTTAAAGACTCTGAGAAGACTGAGATGTATAGGTTGCATAAAGAGAATCCTGAGGTGTATACTGTTGAGAGGCTTGCTAAGGATTATAGGGTTATGAGGCAGCGTGTTCATGCTATTCTTTTTCTTAAAGAAGATGAAGAAGAAGAGGAGAGGAAGCTAGGTCGTCCTTTAGATGATTCTGTTGAGAGGTTGCTTGATGAGTACCCTGAGTAAGTTCTCTAACATGCTAACAATATTTCTTATTCATACTTTTTTTTGATGAATTAAATATGTTAATGCTTTCATTGAGAGTTATAATACAAATCATTTTATATCTACATTTTAAATCATTTTTATTCATACTTTGATATGTGTTACTTGAGTTTTAACTAATAAAAACTAAAAAAGTTCGTAATTTTTTTAAGTTAAAAATTAAGAGAGTGATTCTTATATTCCGCTAAACACTCCTTTGTAAGAACCTTCATTGGAGGTGCTCTTATTTCATTATATCACCAAGTAGTTTATTTTTGTATTTTCATTTATAACACCCGTCTTATGCTATAAAAATCAGAGTTATTATCATAGATTATTGGTGTTCTAGTAACATTTTTACTGAAAGATCTAGATAAAATTACTTGGGGATAGTTTGCTGATATTTATACATCAATGCAGGTTCTTTATTTCCCATGACCGGGAGTTTCATGTGGCCTCGCTCAAGTACAAGCCCGGCTTCAAGGTAATGCCAGAAGGATGGGAGGGTACAATCAAAGATATGGATGAAGTCCATTATGATATCTCAAAGAAAGAAGATGACATACTTTATGAAGAATTCGTGCAAAGGTTTGAGTTCAACAAAATGAAAGTAAGTCCATAACTACATAATTAGTTCTATTGATAAAGTTGTCACATGTTTTATGATCATTTTCTCCATGGTGATATAGTAAAATAAGAATATTCACTTTTGGTTTTCTTAATTAAACCAGTGGAGAGGAGAAGTGAAGTGCCACAAGTATAGCAGAAGACGTTCAACAGATGGATGGAAAATAACGATTGAGAAGTTGGGTCCTAGAGGAAAACGTGGAGCCGGAGGTGGCTGGAAGTTTGTGAGTCTTCCAGATGGATCAAGCCGGCCTCTCAACGAAATGGAGAAGGTTTACGTTAAGCGAGAAACCCCGCGTCGTCGCCGCAAGATCCTGGGAGGTTCCAAAGGAACTATACCAAAAGCATGCAAAGCAAGGAAGTATAATATTAAAAGAAAAGAGAAGTTACCTCCCAACAACAAATCAAGGAAGTACTTTAAGATATGGAAGAAGAATGTGCCACCATAGAAATATAATAAATACTTTTTTAAAAAAAACTTTAGAGATTCTATATCTATATATTTTACTTCTTAAAATTTTGGGAGTAAAAACCAATATTTGACGGGTTGTCCTGGCCTTGAAAAGAAGGTCACAAGATATTGATGATGAAAAGGCGTAAACATGATTTGAGAGAATACTAGTGGAACTCACCATGCCATCTCCTAAGAGCCAAGTGCAGTGATTAGCAAAGCCGGGCAATCTAAAAAGTTAGAAACATTTTAGAACAAATATTAATAAAATGTATTTTGACGATATAGAAACAATAGGAAACTTAGGAATTAATGCAAATGTTTCCTCAGGATTTTGTCTGGTACCGACTATATACGCATGTAGCAACATCTTCTTTCCACAATGACAATTCAGCCATGAATAATTTTCACAACGACCTTTCACGTAGATGAGTATGACATATTTGCTTGCATTTCTAATCTATTTAGGAACGGAGTAAAACTAACAAAACAATCCTTTTCTTAGAATAAATCAACAGAATAGGGAATAAATCATAAATAAACAGAAAATAAATACGTATGACATTGTATTTACATTTCTAATCTATTTAGGAATTAACAATACTTACAATTTATGACAGCCAACAAAATACAGGGACTAAATCACAAATAACAAAAAAAAAGAAAACTGATCTATCTCTCCCTGAATCCTCTTTGCCTCCTGTGTGTTGTTTTAAGCCTCTTTCTCGGTTAGTCACTAGTATCACTAGATATGTTTAACCTTAGTAGAATCCTCGTCTATCAACCGTTCCAAGAATCCAACATTTTCGTTCACTTAAATTAAAATAAAATAGCAATGCGTAATATTAAAAGATGATGTCTCCTGGAATGGTCGAAGCAGAATCTGTAGCCATTTGCTGTTCTCTATCGTTGTCTCCTCACCTCAACGTTATCCCAATCCCACGTTCTCTTTTTTTTTTTTCCAAAAGTTTGTGTTTGATTTTATCAATCATTAATTGTTTATGTACTATTCATATTTTTAATCCCTATCTTTTGATTGGTTACTGCTATTTATAAAATTCAGGATTTTGTTATATTTCCAATGTTATATTTATATCCAGGCCGGTGATTTTATTTTGGTCGGAGAAAATCTATCCAAGACTTTTCTGAGATATGCCGCGACGTTAGTCTAAGACAATTTGATCATTCTTGATTCATGTCCATCTGTCTACTGTTTTAGAATCCTCTCTAATAATTGTAGTGCATGCATCCAATTATACGTACACATTACACATACTTAAACGTGGGACCGTAAAAATATATGAAATAGGGTGTACGACAACAGATAATTTCTGCATATATAATGTTCCATTATGTTACCAAAAATGGCTATACACATTTGAGTCATTTTACATATAATCCAACCACAAACTAATTTTTTAGCCATCCAAACTTTTTTCTTTTGCAAATTTTTGATTTTCTTTTATCTTATTTGTTCATGATCTACAATCTCTAATTATCAATATCAATTAACTGTTTCGAGTTGCACTTGGACCACAACATTTTTTACTGTAATTTAAACTTAGATCAGATCAAAATCTTTTTGGACCCGGCCTGGCAAAATCATCTCTCAATACCCTTATCTTGATAAGGTATATAAAACAATTATAATGGCAGATGCATGAAACTAGTTCAAGCGGAAGAGAAAACATTATACAAGTATAGACGAACCGAAAAAAAATGATAACGAAAGACGAATTAAATATCTTCACCAATTGCAAGAACATGTCTCAATAAACCCAAAACTATTCTAGCATTTTTTTCTTTCTGAATCATATCTATCAGTATGGGGCATTATGGCTCTTTGTGCATTTGGATTCAGAGCATCCTTTACGATCATTTTTGTACCTGCATCTCATAAGTAGCTATCGTAACTTTAATACAAAGATACATATAAATTCCTTAATATATATCCACCAAAAGTCGCAAAGGATGGTTTCTACAACAAGACGAATAGTAGCCATTTAATATTTATATGATATTGTTGATTAAATATATCTGTTTCAGCGTTATGTAGACCATTAATTTTCTGTCTTGGTTAGCACAATGATCAATGCATAATTAGATTAAGTGTATATGAAGCTTCATGGAAACCCGTACGAGAGGACGGTCACTAGATTGTACAAATTAATAATGTAATCTATATACATATCAATTAATCTAAACCGTACGTTCTAATTAGTTTTGTGAAATCAAGACTCTAATGTTGTAAGAACTGTATGCTTGTTGTCAGAACAAACATGGACCCATGTTCTCTATGTCCCTTATGTGTATCAATCTCATTTACTTCTTTGTTGCATTATAGTTCAAAATGTTTTATTTCTTATATTTTAATCCCATTGAGATCTCCATTTCCCCTGCTGCACTAGACATTACAGCTCATTGATCCTTATAATCCAAACTCTGTTTTTCTTTGTAATTAATTAGTTAAATCTAATCATATTTGAGTAATATTCGTGTTGAAATTATCTATGAATATAAACTTAAAAATGTTTATGTTTATGTTCCTAAAGATGCATGTATACATGTTCGAACATCCAGACTAATGACCTAACACTTAAGCCATGATTGCTTTTAAGAGCTTTCTTGTTTGTATTTGTTTAAGTTATAATATTTTCCGTGTAAATTGTTTATACTTAGAACAATCATTACCATAAACTATGCATTCTTGAAACATATATAACAACAAAATTTGCAAAATAACTGCATGTGGTTTCTTTTCGCTTCACGTATATGTTGGTAATAAAACTATTTCTCGTTATGATTAAGAATTAGGAGACACATCGCTAAAATGGGTGTTAATTATTAAATGTCACTAAAAATAACCGTTGAAACATAGTCTAATTCAGTTTAGAGACCATAAGGAAAAGGAACATTAACAATATGACTGTACCTGATTAGCCTCTCGACAATGAGACAAGCTGCTTTTTAATATATATCTCGATGTATCCATATTGTATACACGCATGTTGAATACTATTACAACTTGACCAAAATTATTTTCTCTTCTCCATCTTATTTATATCAAAAGAAAAGATTCATGAAACTGGACCAGCCTGTTTGAATCTTGTCCCATTCACAAATCTCCCAATATATAAATAACGACATTTCATCTCTAAAACTAAAACCCATCATCAACCACTTAAAACCTTCTAAGCAGGAGATAGAGAGAAATTACTTTTTCCCTTTCTTGTAAGATTCTCAAATCAACTAAAGAAAATGGCTTTTTGGTCTGCTGAGAATGCTACTAAAGCCTACCTTACTACATTGAAAACGGTAAGAATTTTTATTTTATTTTTACGTATTCGTATGTAATGCATTTAATCGTTTTCTTGATATTCTCTCCGTTCCTTAAAGATACATATTCTAGAAAAAAAATTTGTTTCTAAAAGATCCATTTTGTACATTTTCAATGTATATTTTATTAAATAATTGTAAACTTCAAAAAACTTAATTGCACTAATTGATTTTTGATTGGTTTAAAATTATGAAAAGAAGATAAATACAAAAAACTATGCAAATTTATTGTGTTTTATTAAAAAATGTGAAAAAACTAGCATATGGATCTTTTAGAAACAGAGGGAGTATATGATATGAATATTCTCATGGTTTTTCTTAAATCAATGTCACATTTTGACTTATATATCCATTTTACAGGATCAAAGAACAAAAGAACCAAACGTGGCTGAATTCATATCGGCTCTAGCCGCCGGAAATAACGCAAGAAAGATCACCGTGGCTTGTGCCGGAGCAGCAAACGCTGACATACTCGTTGCCCTAATCGCCGCGGCTAATCAAACGCGCGGTCAAGTGGTATGCGTTTTACGTGGCATCGAAGAACTAATCATATCCAAGAAAATGTTGGAACCATCAGAGATTCATCATATACAATTCGTAGTGGGAGAATCTAACGACAACAATCTAATTAATGATCATTTTGGAAAAGCCGATTTCGTCCTCGTCGATTGTAACCTCGAGAACCACCAAGATATCGTTAGAAAGATCGTTCATCACCATGAAGAAAACGCAAGAACCGGCGGTGGAAGCGGTGCGGCGGTTGTGGTGGGTTATAACGCGTTTTCGAGAGGATCTTGGAGGTTTAGTGATGGGAGGAAAACACAGTTTTTACCTATAGGTGAAGGGTTGCTGGTGACAAGGGTCAACGATGATGGTAGCTATAGCCAGAAGATGATGAAAAAGAACAATGATGATCATCATCAGCATCATGACCATGTGAGAAAGAGTCATTGGGTTGTGAAAGTTGATAAGTGCACAGGAGAGGAGCATGTGTTTAGGGTTAGGATTCCACGAGGAGAAGCCATTATTGAAGCTTAATTTAAATCTTATATATTATTAAGGGTATTTAATAGCAAAAATCACCTCTGTGATGGTTCAGACGAGTGAGGGTAGTAAGAAGATTAGTTGTTTTGTATAAGTAATTAAAAAGAGTTTTGATTGGTATGGGAGTGTTGTGTTTGTGTGAAGTCTTCTTTTCTTTGAAGACTTTTTTTTTTCCTTTTTGTAAGTGTGAATATGAAGAGATGTGGTAGCCCTTTTCTTGTTGCTAAGGATGTGTTATCTTTTAATTTCTTGTTTTTCATTGTGGATTTTACTTTTGTCTCTTTGTGAGCATGCACATTTTGATTCTTCAGTTTTTGGATGTTGAGTAAATAAACTACAAAAAATGCACTTGCACGATCGGAAGATGGCATCTGAGACTAATAATGAAATTATAATATTAATTAGTTAAGGTCTACTTCTACAGCTATGCAAGCTATATATTTCTTATAAATGTCTTCAAATAAATGTAGATGTTTATGGCTTACTAGTTCAGTTGACTTGAATATATGCTCAAAGCTTAAATAATAATACATTTATTTAAAGTCTCATCAATCTACATTTTATAAACACATGGATATTAATAAGCTTTCTACTACAAACCGGGAGACACTCAATATATTTTTTTTCTTTGAATTAGACATTGCGTTAAGAATGTTATTGAAAATGTATAGTTTTGAGTTTGTGGATCACTCTATATTGACAATGAATCATTCATAAATGCTTGCATTGTCACAATCTGCAAGACAACAATTGATCACGAACGACCATTTCCCTTATCCTTTATCGATCACTCTACAAGAAAAGACATTTCACACACACACACGCGCGCACACACACACGCACACATATTACTTCCGTTCTATAATAATTTAAATGACGATGTATTACAGATTTTTTTTGTACAAAAGTTCCTAATATTTTAGAAAAAAACATAAAACAATACTTCAAAAGAGATTTAGTAGTTTAGCAAAATTTAATCAAAACAATATCAATTAACCAGACATCAAAAGTTCAAAACCAATGACCTACCTAGAAGCTAATTAAGCATGTGTTTGGGGTCAAAATTGTTTTAATATTTAAGTGGTCAATAGCTAGTATAAAAACGCTTACAACCCTATTGGTAATCTTCTTTATATACATGTTTAAGGTCACAAATTCAAATCTTCATTTACATTTTTTGGATTTTTTTTCTCAAAAGCTAAGTGGGGGGTTATTGGGTCTAGTATTTAATAGATTTAGGATTTTTTTTTTGGATTTCAATTTTTTTTCTAAATCTAATGATTTTTAAATTAAATAAGAGTTCATTGGCCAAAAAAGTTTATATGCTTGTAGGCTTAAAACCAACTTAAGTGAAAAAATGCATATGCAATATACATAAAGTAAAATTTGAGGGCGCTTGCCTCGTTCTCGACTATTCTCGGTTTGTAAGGTCTAAGCTTGACTCGTAGCTTTCCAGCCTCTTTGTCTTTGTCCAGATTTGTTTTCATGTCGTTTAGTATGTGATGTTTAGTTTCAATTCCGCATTCTGCTACTTGTTCTCTTTCTAATTTTTGTCACAAACTTGAAAAATAGTATAATAATTTAACATTTTACAAAAAAAAAGTAAAATTTTATTTTAAACCAATAGGGCTTATTTGTTAAATAACCTAAAAAAAAAGCAAAATTAGTTTTCTAGAGAGATGGTAGAGAGAGATAGGAACACATAAGGGGAGAGAGAGTGTCTTTTTGGTTACTTACTCAATTTTGGTTTTTTTTAATGTTATTGGATGCAATTTCCCAAAAAAGAAACAATTTTATTAACTAAAAAAATGTTGTAATGAATGGACCGGACCACATATTATACCCATAGTATCAAGAAGCCACTAATAACCGAGCTCAATTCATGCACTTTACAAATAATGGGCTTTTATAACTAAGCCCATTTTATCAAAAAGCCCAATAATGTTCTTCATCACCCAACAACAGAACGCTGATTTGATTCTCTGAGAATAGAAACCCTAAGAAAAACCCTGCCATGGCGTTTGGTCTACGAGAGTTCTCGCTCAGAGCCGGAGACGGCTCACCATCCCTAGACTCATCCAACGGCGAGGAGCTTATGCACGTGCAGCCTTCCGTCGCCGTGGCTCTCGGAAACCGCTCCGTGGAGTCTCCAGGAACTCTCTACATCACTTCCAGGTGAAAACATTACTCAGATTATTAGTGTTTTATTTCATTAATATTGTTTTTTTTCAGGAAGTTGATTTGGCTGAGTGATGTAGACGTGGCGAAAGGCTACGCTGTAGATTTCTTGTCGATAACGCTTCACGCGGTTTCGAGAGATCCACAAACTTATTCATCTCCTTGTATATACACTCAGGTTATTATTATTATTATGTTCTTATTGCTGTTTGTGATTAGTAGTTTTAACTTTTAAGGCAGAGTAAAAGATACTTAAAGAATATTCCATTTCTTTGTTATTATAGAGTAGTTATCATAGAATAAAAGGTGTATCCCTGCAATTTAGTAAAGGTTTCAGCTAAGAATTGTTTTTGTAAATTTGGAGGCATATGTCAATAGAAAAATTTTCAACAATTTTGGAGGTCATAGGGGAATGTTTTCATTCGGCGCTTGGCCCATAACCGGCCCTGCTAACTAGTGTATATATCCTCTAGTAGACAGTTTAGTAAAGGTTTCAGCTAAGAATTTTTATTTATAATAAATTTGGAGTCCTTTTTCACAAATTTGGGGGCATATGTTAATAGAAAAATTTTCAACAATTTTGGGGCTCATAATAAACATTCGGCTTGGCCCAGGACAGGCCCTGCTGACTAGTACCGGCCCTGCTGACTAGTGAATATATTCTCTGCGTTGTACATGAGAACCTTTCAAGGAAATACAAACACTTTTCACAGACACGACTTAACCATGCATGATTATGAATTTATGATGTTTGAGTATTTGTTACGGTTCGATTTTTTGAAATGATGTTTGGCATTGAGCTGTATCTTGTTTACTCTCTCTGCGTTGTGTTCTTGTGATAAGTTCTGAGACTGACACGACTTTCCATGTATGCTTATTTGAGTACTTGTTACGGTTCTCTGTGAGAAGCTTGGTTTCTACCACTCTCTCTCTCTCTGGTTTGTGAGACGTGACTAGAAGTGTCTTAAGATAATAGTGAATAAAAGCAGCACAGACGTTAAGTAAAATGAGTAGGTCTATTCTAGCATATGGCTTGTCGTGTGAGAATAGGATCATAAGAAAGGAGAGGGTCAAGTAACACTATATAAGGAAGGAGGATTAGATTACTCATGTTCACTTGAGGTGTGAGAGACTCCATTATCATCAATAGAAAGTTGTGCATCTCTCTGTTCTTCCAGAATTGATACGTTAATTGTATCACTATGTCTATGATGAGATACCATTAGAGGAAGAAGATGACGTGTCCCAGCTTTACGTAAACCAAATCACTTGTTTCAATACTTTTATGCCATTCCTATGTTGCATTTCATTTAGTGGGATAATGTTTCCTTAATTATAGTATGTGTTTCTTTGCACACGTCTCACTTTGTAGTTAGTTTGTTTTTTAAGACAAGCAAGAGTTGTAGTTAAATGAAAGATATGAATAGAAAATTGCAGTAAACTTGTGTTGTTGTTCTCGTAAGTCTTTGGGACCTATTAGTCTGCCTGATGCTTGCATTTAAGCTGTCTTGTTTTCTCTCTGTTTTGTGTTCTTGTGATAAGTTCTGATGTATGAGTGCTTGCTACGGTTCGATGTCTGCATGATGTTTTGCATTGAGTTGTCTTGTTTTGTCTCACTGCGTTGTGTTCTTTAATCGTCTTTGTCTAAGTTTGTGGTTCTGTTTTATTTTTTGAAGATTGAAGTTGTAGAAGATGAAGAAGATGAGGATGTTACAGAATCAACCGGAGTTTTGGACTTGTCGAAGATCAGAGAGATGAGGCTTGTTCCTTCAGACTCTACCCAATGTGAGTTTATATGTGCCATTCGTAAGAGCTACTTTGAATCGGTTAGGACCTGTCCGGAGATTTTGATGGTTGTATGCGATTTAGTGAAAATTGTAATAAAAAAGAAGATTTTTAAACAAATTTTGGGGAGTATGCCTTAGGTAATTACTTTCAAAAATTTGGGGGCCTATAGGTCAATGTTTCATTTGGTGATAATAAGCAGACATTTACCTTTTTGTTTTGTCTCTTTGACAGTGAATACTCTGTTTGATGTATTCTGTGAATGTGCTGAGCCCAATCCAGAACCAGTTGAAGGTGATACAATCTTGCTACTATCGTTTAATTCAGTTTTTGCTTCACTAACCATTTACATGTTCGTTTTATTGTATGTTTTTTCAGAAGAAGAAGAAGATAACGGACATAACTGGGTGTTTAGTGCTGATCAGATGGTTATTGGTGGAGGAGGTAATGTTTGAGACCAAACTCAATAGCTTAATGTTTTTCTTGAGTTGTAGTATGATGAAATTTCATATTTGTTCTCTGTGTGGTTGTACAGGGGAAGAAGATGGAGAATGGCCAATATCTCAGAGCCCGACGAGTGTAATTGGTCATTCTAATGGAGACGAAAGTATTGCTCAGCCTATGCTCGAGGTAATATATATTAAAATAAAAAAAATTGATTTTCCTGATTTTATTCGCTTGGTTGTTTATGTTAGTGACGCTTGTGTTCACTGCAGCTCCAGATCAGTGATGAGAGGTTTGATGATGCTGAAGAGATGGTTCATGAAAGCGAGACCAGAGATCACTAATTCTTTAAACACAGAGTTGTTTCTTTATGTGTTTATCCAAAAGAAAATCTCTCTCCTCCGAAACGCTCCCTCTTCTCTCATCAGTTAGCACTTTCCTATTGTCGACGTTTCTGCTCCGGCAACCGGCGGTGGCGCGCGTGGTGGCCGGAGGCTAGCTCCTCTCCTCTTCCTCTTTCGTTTTTGCTCCGGTTTGCCTCCCTTCGTCTTTGCCGTCGAGATGTATGGTACTGTGGAAGACGTTCCGTCGTGGGTTTCTCTAGATCGGCTCCGGAGACGTCTAGATCCGCGATTGGAGTTGTCCTTCTGGAGTTTCAACGAGGCGGTGAGCGTGGGTTTCAACCGGAGTCGGCTTTTAGGGCGATGTTTCCGATGGATCCATTTTCTCGTTTAGATCCCAAAGTTTTCATCAGTAATGGAGGCACGTGATGGGTTCTGGGCAGTTCTCTCCTCTGTTTCAGTTGTGGTGATGTATCTCGAGGAGTTCCTTTCTCGATGTGGAGTGGGGTGTAAAGCCTCCTTTCTTACCGGCGCTCGGTGTCTTGCGACGGTGGTGGGTTTGCTTAAGCTCGAGTGAGGCGGCTGTTCATTCGTCGGTTCGTTCACAGGGATGGCGTGGTCGTGTGTCCTCTGTATGTCTGTGGTTTGGCGTCTGCAACTGGAGTACCGGTTTGAAGCTCTGTCGTCTATGGCAGGGGACTTCAGTCGTCATTCTCGTTGCTCTCTCTCTGCTGTTCCAGTGTCACGTTTTCAGCTTCATTTCCTCCAAACCAGTCGCGAGTGGTTTGGTTCTTCAGCTCCGCTTTATGGTCTTCTCTCGTGTCTCCAGCGATGGGTGGGTTCAATGAAGCGCAAGGAAGATTCGGATTAGGTTCTCTGATTCGACTCAGGTCGTCATCTAGAGTGCTCGGTTTGGTCAATCTGGTTTTCAGATGGCGTGGAGGCTTGGGTGGAGATGGGTTATCCCAGGGCTAAGGATGCTTTTTGGTCTCACTAGCAGACCCATCTCTTTCTTTGTTTGCAGGTTCTGAAGAGTTTTGTTGGCTTGTTTTGACTCCATTACAGCCCGTCCTTGTTCGTGGTGGTCGTGCGTCGTCTATGCAGTCTCGGCTCGTGGCGGTTCATTTCCTTGGTCATTGCGTCGGCGGTTTATTGAGGTCTCGGTGACTCTCCTTTTGGTTTGCTCTCTATTCCCTCATTTACCGTCTGTTCTAAGAGCTTAATTGTCAATGACTATTACGAGTTAGAAAAGATCATCAATCACCAGCTACTCCGGTGATGTCATGAGAAGACCGACATCCGAGGCAACGAGGTAAACCCCACATTCGAGTGGTTTCATAAACGGTTGAGAACGGTGGTTGATATTCTAAGGATTTCGGATCAGTCTAGCGGAAGGCGTCGGTTTAGTGGGCGAGCGAAGCTAGTTTTGCTATGTCTGAATTAGGACATTTTGGTTGAATCGAACTTGTAATTTGTCATTGTAATTCCCGTTTACGGGTCGATTATCTATAAAAATAAGTATTTAAAAAAAAAAAAAAAAAAAAAAAAAAAAAAAA
>CAKOAT010959598.1:78546-113949 GCA_932364175.1 Eruca vesicaria subsp. sativa | reverse complement strand
AAATCAAAGTTATATGGGCTTCTGTATTTCTAACCGGCCCAGTTACTTGGATATACATCATTTTTAGCTATTTTCTAAATGAACTATTTAGGGGGTGTTATTCAATTAGTGATTTAAAATCAATTCTAAATATTTTACAATCTATTAAATTTTAAAATTTTAAGATTGTTAAAGTTGATGGATTCTAAAATCTCTGCAATACCCCTTGGATTTAGAATTTAATCATTTATTCATTAGAATCCATCACCAATGATTTGAAATCCATTTATATTACAAAGAATTTTAAAATCCTTAAAACTTGAATAACACCAGATTTTAAAACTTGAAATTCAATTATAAATTGAATAACACTGAATTTTAAAATAGAATTTAGAATCATCAATTGAATAACAATGGATTGTGTTTAGATTTAAACTCTTTTAAAATACATGATTGAATAGTACACCATCTAATTGTTGTTTGATAAACTTGTTAACAGAGCCGGTCCTAGGAAATCTAAGGCCAGAAACAAATTAAAAAAAATTGGCTGCCCTTCTGAGAATCGAAGCCGGGTTGGGCAAATAGGGTCTGATGTCTTCAGATGAAGCCACTAGACCAAAGGAGATTTGTGAAAAAATGTGGCCGAAATTGTATTTATAATATCACGGCCGGAAGCCACTGCTTCTATGGCTTATACCAAGGGCCGGCTCTGCTTGTTAATTATGTTTTATTGTATTAAGTACAGAGTATTTTTTTTTCTTTTTCAAATGTCCCTTTCTGGAAGTTTAACCAATTGTTGTTTGATAAAAATATCTTAGCACCGTGTTTTTTGGTCAACCCTGAAGAAAACATCAGGAAATGCTAATTTTTAAATTCAAAAACACAAGATTGGGTTATTATAGTTTGTAGAAATGGGGAAGACATGCATATTGTTGGAAGCACGTTGTAATAGACATTCTGATTATCCTTAAAGAACTACCACTACATAAATCAACATTAAAACTTACCTTATTATATACAAATTAAACTCAAACGCTTTGCATAGACTAGTAAATGTAAATATGAAAATTCAATAAATTATCTTCAACGTTTAAAAGTTATTCAGACTTCTCGATACTTATACCAAACGTCGCCGATGTCTACAACGGAGAAACCTAAGGTTGGAGCTGCTGATGCTCGTGCCAGATGGCCTATTCCTCCTGATCATGGTATGAAAATTCGAAAATTTCCAAATCAAAGAGACGATGATGATCCTTGACTTTGTTTTGTTGCTTATAGGTAAAAAAGTTCAATGGAGTCGATCAAAATCTCCACGAGTTCCTGTGAATCCCAATCCAGGGATAGAGGTGACTTATATAATCTTGTTCTTTGAATGGTTTTCAAATTCAAGTTTCTAAGCTCATTTGATGAATTTGTTTTATGAATGCAGACTTCTCATGCAGTAGGTATTGCAAAAGAATCTCATTCTCGTGTCACAAGTGGACGCAACAAGAAATTAGCTCATGGCATCAAGAGCTTCTCTCATGAACTCAACTCCAAAGGTGTTAGGCCTTTCCCCATGTGGAAGTCTCGAGCAGTTGGTCACATGGAGGTTAGTATGGGCATTTTGGGTTAAATTCGGTTTCGGTTTTGTTTGTTTGGTCTAAGAAAACTTCAACGTCAACTTAAATTTGTTTGGTTTGTGTTCGATTTGGTTTGGTTTGGTTTTTATTTTTTTGCTTATGTTCACATATAGGTTAGTATGGGCATTTCGGTTTAAATTCGGGTTCAGTTCAGGTCTAAAAAAACTTTAACTGAAGTCAACCACAATTTGTGAACCAGTTTGCGTTCGATTTGGTTTAGTATTTATTACTATAAAATGATTTTTTATAGGAGGTTATGGCGGCAATCAGAACCAAGTTTGAAAGACAAAAGGAAGATGTTGATGCTGATTTAGGAGTGTTTGCTGGCTACTTAGTGACCACTCTAGAGACCACTCCAGAAACTAACAAAGAGTTAATAACGGGTCTAGAGGATCTGTTAATCAAGGCTAAGCAGTGTGCAACCATGCCAGCTGGTGAGTTTTGGGTAAAATGTGAAAGTATTGTTCAGAAACTTGACGATAAACGTCAAGAGCTACCCATGGGAGGACTCAAGCAAGCTCATAATCGTATTCTTTTCATCCTTACTCGCTGCAATAGACTTGTGCAGTTTCGTAAAGAGAATGATTGTGTTGAAGAACACCTTCGCAAGATGCATCAGCTAAGTGATGTCGGTGTTTATCCAGAGAAGATGGTGGAAATCTCGCGCCAGCAGGACCTTCTTCGCCAAAAACAAGATAGTCTTGATCAGAATTTGAGCTGTGGAGTTGATGAGAATTTGCATAGCTCATCAGGCCAGCATGCAAGTGATCTGTGGGGTTTGTGGGCGGATAATAACTCCATGATTTGTCGTATATGTGAAGTTGAAATACCAGTTGTACATGTAGAAATGCACTATAGGATATGCACTATTGCTGATAGATGTGACTTGACGGGTTTTAATGTGAATTTAAGACTTGAAAGAGTTGCTGAAAGTCTTGAGAAAATTCTGGAGTCATTGACACCAAAGAGCGGAACCCCAAGATTATCATCAACATTGAGTAGACATGAAGATATTAATGAAATCTCTAACAGATGTTCAGATGATATACTTCATTGCATTCCACGTTCAGATAATACATTTTCTTTGGATGAAGTGTCTAAGACCAATGAAGCAAAGGACTTGTCAGCGGGAAGCTTGACACCACCATCACCAGCAACACCAAGGATAAGCCAAGTAGATTTACTACTAAGTGGACGAAGAACAATATCAGAGTTTGAGAATTGTCAACAGGTAAAATGTTTTTAAAATCTGGAGTTTCGGGCCGAAGCCTGTAATCTTCGCAGGCCCAAAACCACAACATGTAATATTAGTTTCGTCTCAATAGTCATTCGAACTAGGGTCATTTGACAAAATGTTTACATTCTATTAGCATTTTCCATGTTAATTCCTTTCAGATTTAGCTTCACATCTTTATTTTCTGCTTGGATTTGACAGATAAACAAGTTGCTAGAGATTGCTCGCTCGGTGGCAAATGTGAATTTTTGTGGATACAGCTCATTGGACTTCATGATTGAGCAGTTAGATGAGTTAAACCACGTCATTCAAGATAGGAAAGCAGATGCCCTGCTGGTAGAAACATTTGGAAAAAGAATAGTGAAGCTTTTGCAGTAATCATTTCTACTTATCATGTGTTTTTTTTATCATCACTACTGTTTATTACATGCAAATTCAGTTTGATTTTTCTCAAAATCTAGGGAGAAGTACATTGAACTTTGTGGATACATAGATGATGAAAAAGTGGAATCATCAAACAACGTGGCTGAGCAAGATATCTCAGCAGATGAGGATATAATGAAGACAAGCCCACTTAATGCACGAGCTAAAGATAGAACCTCGATAGATGATTTTGAAATTATAAAACCAATCAGCCGAGGTGCGTTTGGAAAAGTGTTTCTTGCAAGAAAAATAGCAACTGGTGATTTGTTTGCCATTAAGGTTTGTGTTACAAACATAATAGTATTACTCTTTGAACTTGTTCTAACAGTAACTCAATGTTGTCTAAACCATGATGCAGGTTTTAAAGAAAGCTGATATGATACGTAAAAATGCTGTTGAGAGTATTTTAGCTGAGCGGAACATGCTTATCTCAATTCGTAACCCGTTCGTGGTATGTAATGTCAGAAATGGTATAGTTACCGTTATGAAAAAAAAATATTGTAGTTTTTCTAATGCTTGTTATTAGCTGTGCAGGTCAGGTTTTTTTATTCTTTCACATGCCGTGAAAATCTTTATCTGGTGATGGAGTACTTGAATGGTGGAGATCTATTTTCCTTGTTGGGAAATCTTGGTTGCTTGGACGAAGACATGGCTCGCATTTACATCGCAGAAGTTGTAAGGCCTTTCTTACACTGCTCTTTTTTTCTTTTGGTCCGGATTCAGACCAGTGGTAGAGCTAGAAATATTTTTTATTAGGGTCATAATATATAAATTTAATACCTAATTTAAATATATATAAAATATTACACTATTTTTTTCATATTAACGGAAACATATAAAAGTATAAACATAAAATAGTAGGGTCAAATACCAAATTATGATCAAATATTACAGTAATTTTAAAGAAAATATACTAAAAAAAAATTCCTCCAATCCTACTGGGGTCAAGTGACCCCACAACCTCCTTAATGCCTCCGCCCCTGATTCAGACTCTAACTCTCCACAGTTTAAGTAGGCTCCGGTGTTCGGTTTTTGTTTCTGTCTGGTCCGGTCTAGAGATATAGGAATCAATCGGTTATTTATGATTTTCTTGGTTTTAGTTCGGTTATTTTAGTTTTTGGTTTGGATAACAATATTAATAGCCAGATAATATGCGATAAAATTTTGGGTCGGATTTGGTTCTCGGTTTGATTTTTTTTTTTGGTTCCAGAGATATTGGGACCCTCTTTAATAATATCGGTTAGGTTTTGGTTCTTGGTTTATATGCCCATGCCTAATTTACAGGTTGAACTAAATCAAATACTTTAACAGGTGCTTGCACTGGAGTATTTGCATTCTGTAAATATCATTCACAGAGACTTAAAGCCAGACAATTTGTTGATCAATCAGGATGGTCATATCAAGGTATCGATTTTGAAGCTTTGCATTATGCATCCAGATTTGGTGTCAGGCCTTATTTTTTCTGAACTCTGCTTCCTTGTAATACAGTTGACAGATTTTGGGCTTTCCAAGGTTGGCCTTATCAACAGCACAGATGACTTATCAGGTGAAGCATCATTTGGAAACAGTGAATTTTTCGCAGAAGATGAGAGACCTCAACATTCACAAGGCAAAGCTAGTCGTAGAAAACATGAAGTTGTTAGAACACCTGATTATCTTGCACCTGAAATACTTCTTGGAATGGGTCATGGTTAGTATTTTCAGTAATTATAATATGCATCATAAAATCTGTTCATGGACTTATATATTATCATTCATTACAGGTAAAACCGCTGATTGGTGGTCACTAGGTGTTATTCTCTTTGAGATGCTCGTGGGCGTACCTCCTTTCAATGCAGAAGCCCCACAGGTAAATGTTTTTTTATTAAGCTCAACTCATCTTTCATCAATGTGTTTTAACATTTCTTTAATTCTTTTTTTTTTTTTAACATCCATTTCTTTAATTCATGTGTTTGCAGCAAATATTTGAAAATATTATCAACAGAGATATACTATGGCCTAATGTGCCAGAGGAAATATCTTCTGAAGCATATGATCTGATCAACAAGTAAGATCACACACTTTCTGCAATAAATATGTTAATTGTGGTAACATTGTCTTCTTATGTCCATGTTACAGACTGTTAACAGAAAATCCTGTCCAAAGACTTGGGGCAACAGGAGCTGGAGAGGTAAAGCTCTATTAGTTCATTCCATAGCTAAACATTCAATTTTCTGAACAATCTACTTACAGGTGAAACGGCATCAATTTTTCAAAGATATTAACTGGGACACGCTTGCCAAGCAAAAGGTGCGTTCCATAATCTATATAAGTTACTTGAGAAGAAAAAAAAAATCAATTACTAATCTTATTTTTGTATATTTTATTACAGGCTATGTTTGTACCATCAGGGGAACCACAATACACTAGCTATTTCATGAGCAAATATATATGGAACCCCGAAGACGAAAATGTTCGTGGAGGCAGTGATTTTGATGACCTTACTGACACATATAGTAGCAGCGGCTCACATGAGGAAGATGTAATAAGATTCTTTCCTGTTTTCACTTACCTTTTTCTAGATTGCTTCCATAACAAATGTTTTTTATGTTGTAAAAACAGGGGGATGAGTGTGGTGGTGGTATCTTAGCAGAATTTGGAAATGGGCCTAATCTTGCTATGAAGTATTCCTTCAGCAACTTTTCTTTCAAAGTCAGTTAAACTCTCTCTTGGTTATACCTTTAAATGTTTATTCACTTCACAATGCTTTTGTGTTATCAGAACCTCTCACAGCTGGCTTCAATAAATTACGATCTTCTCCAAAAGAACGCTAAGGAATCAACAGAAACTTCAAACCCATCAGCCCCTTGAACAAAGATTCTTCAAGGTTCTACTTAATTAATATACCCTCACATATGATGTATACAACAAAAGTAACAACTCTTTCTTTCCGTTGCTGTTTACGTATGGTAAGAATTATGGATATATTATTTGGTTGTATAGCTACATGAATCTTTGTGGGTATATAATGACGTCAAGGAACTTGAAGCTTTTTTTCTTTAGAATATCTCGTGTGTATCCACATATTCGAAGAAAAAAAACTATGCTACTTCCGTTTTGATCATATGACAAGAAAATGAGAAGAACATGAGACTTCATTGAGGTCTAGCAAACTGATGTAATATAAACCAACCAAAGTAATAACTAAACTAATAGTATTATTTTTAGATGATATATGATTTATTAATTATTATTTTATTTAATTCCTCTTAATTATTTTTTTGTAAAGATTAATTCCTCCTATTTTGATTCCCCTCTAATTAAAAGCTCGAGTTCCAGCCAATGATTTTCCACATGGAAGTAGTTTTATTTGTTTTAGTTTAAAGTTACAATTATTATGGTGTTGCTGTAAGCATTTACTGGAACTGCAAGGGTTTTTTTTGTTTGACAATTTGTAAAATCTACTAATAAAAGACTTTCATGTCTAACTATATGAGAGAGAGATGAAGTCTTACAAAATAATAGCTTCTATGTTATTGTATAAATTACTTTAAGCTATATATGTGCAAGTAGGGTATGTGTATCATCTATTGGTCTGATCGGATCCGAGAATGTGATTGTAGTTTACTAATAATATTAGTCTAATATTAACAATATATATGTTGTTAATATTAACAATATATATATACATATATATGAACACTTCTGTAGCCACTATAACCATTTCAAACTCAACATGGCAATACCAATGGCAAAACACTACAAAGTTCTCTTACTAGTCCTCTCCATCTCCTACCTCTTCTCAGGGGAGCTCACTGCCGCCACCACTGCCACTACCACCACCAAAAAGGCCCTAAACTTCATCAAATCCTCTTGCAAAACCACAACGTACCAAACCCTGTGCGTCCACTCTCTCTCCACTTACGCCAATACGATCCAAACAAACCCTAAACACCTCATAAAAACCGCTTTAGCAGTGACCATGAAACATGCCAAGTCCACGAAGCTCTTTGTCTCGCACCTAAAGAAAAGTCAGTACAGAACCCTCCAGGACTGTGCACCGAGCCCGTACGTTTTCACCACTGACCGTCTGGCCGAAGCGATCCGAGAGATGGAGCTTTCTGACAGTGAGAGTGCTCCTCAAAGCAAGTTTTTGTTTCATGTGAGCAAGGCGCAAGAGTTGTTCACTTCGGCTTCGGATGACTGGGAGGTGGAGAACACCTGCTCAGGCCGGTTCTCGAGTACCGTGACGTCTGTCCAGGCACGGCTAGTTAACTTGCGCAAGGAAACAAGCAATGTCATGTCTTTGTTTAACGCCTTTGCTAATTAAGGAGTAGTTGTTACGAATTTTTTTTTTTTTGGAACACATAGTTGTTACGACTTCTTATTACTTTGTAATGAAACACGAGAAATCTTTGCTAAAAATTGTTAACTTTTTTTTTGTACGTTATGCATACTCTATTCAATACATGTTCTTTGGGAAATTTTCTACCTATATGTAACCTCGAGCATGTTAAAAAAAAGGGAAGTAACATTGACCAAAAGTTACCTTGATGATATATTACTGACGGTACATGTAAAATGGAAATGCAACAGGCACTGGTATGGGAGCTGCAGCTGTTTTTGAAAGAGCTATGAGATTGGTCACTAGAGCAACTTAACGAGATTGAATAAGCAGAAGCAATGAAACATTGAGTCTTAATAAAAAAGTATGAAGCTTAAGTTTCTTCACATTCGTTGAACGATGATCAACTTGTCATTTAGCAACTACTTACTTGTTTGTGAACAAAGAGTCAAATCTAAAACCAAAGTTAGATAGTTCCACCAGGCACAAACTACATCACAACCTTTTCAATACAAGTGTTTAGCATTTGATTATTCAAATGGTTAAAATAACTGACATCAACGTTACATGCAATGAATAGTTACTCTTAGAGTTGGCAAAGTATACACGAGTAACCAATTCAGATACTATGCTGCAATATTAAACACACAAACACACAAGTGCTTGGACTTACAATCTAACCATTGAGAAAATCATGAGAACCCAAATTAAAATTTACAGTCCTAACCATTTAGAAAATGACAATCATGAGAAACAATTGAAAACAAGAAATAATAATCTTCATTGTTTCTTATTTTTAAAAAGTAATTGAGCCACCAAAAAGGACAGTAGTTAAGTTACTTAAGCTCTTTTAAAAAGCTGGATGAGAAGCTCTTTTTCATCTTTTCTCCATTTTACAATTTTCACTCTCCTTTTTTATTTTAAATTAATTTTTAATAGAGATATTTTTTTGAGATATTCCCACTAATCCTTATCTAAACAACCACAACCAGAACATGACAAGATTTGCATACTAGAAGACAAGAGACACCATTATGAACCAAACAAGATTATTAGTGGCATCAGGTAAGTCTGCGAGTTCGGTTATCAGTTAACCGAAATTTTGAAAATCATTTCTAAAACTAACCAAATTAAATTGCAGTTCGGTTTGGTTATCGGTTTATTTTCAAAAATAACCGATTATTTTGGTTTTCGGTTAATTTTGGTATACTTTTTTTTAAAAAATGATTTGTTTAATTTTGGTTATTTTCGGTTTTCGGCTAAATCCGATTCGGTTTTTCAGATATTTTTTGGGTAATTTCGGTTATTTTCGATTTTTCGGATATTTTCAAAAAAATAAATAAAAAATAATAATCATAAAACGAACCGATATCCGAATCATTTTTTGAAACTCTACCGAACCAAACCAAACTCAAAACCGAAAACCGAAAATTTTGGTTCGGACAAAATCTGCAGGCCTAGCATCAGGCATCACCGAGTGATATTGGTCGTCGTATCAAATATTATTGGGCCTTTATGGAGGGAAGTCTCTGTCTGCAACTTGTTTCCATTTCCACTTTTTTTTTCATTTAGATGTATCACAGTATGATGAACAGCCCCAATTTTTGTCAATACATCAATATATATATGATAAAGATACGTATATTAAAAAGAAGAGTCGATTCTTAAAGATCCAACAATTGAAAACGTAACCATAAAATAAGATATTATGTATGGACTTATGCGGGGAGGATGGTACGACGGTGCATTTGACCCAGTAATCACTCTGGCTCACGTTCATAGATCACATGCTGAGGCAAGAATTATTGTTCATAGATCACGGTGCATTTGTTCAGTTGTTTTATTTGCATTTTATTATGCCTTATTTTGTGGGATTCTCCTTATTTTCGTTTCGTCGTGCCCTCCTCTTCCCTCAATTATTTTCTCAATGTCAATTTGAATTAAACTTTTGCTCTATACGACAATGAATGACCCACCCAAAACAATAATCTATTTCAAAAGTGTGGATTATTTTGTTTTTTAGGGGAGTACGGAAATAAAATAACAATGCGGTTATGTCGGTAGGATATCTGTCATTTCTGTTTTACATAATAAGAAAATATCCCATAAATTACCATTTCATATTATAGACTGATATATATTTGATCATATATCATAAACTACATATTTGAAGCCTAGCTGCCAATTGCCATAGTCATATAATTTATAAATTACTGGAAAGCTTTTTCTATAACATTCTGGACTATGTACATAATAAAAACTTATGATTATGATTATTATATTGTTATATTTGGTGTTATTGGCGGGGATAAATTATTTTAGTGAGATGCTTTGTTGGGGATAACTTTGTTTAATGCCGCCATTGGATAAATTAGTGACCTAATTTTATTACCTAACATTTATCTGGATTTTGAACAAAAAAAAACATTTATCTGGACGTTAAAAACACTAGTCATCATTTGATTGAGAGAGTTATTTATGAGCGTATCTGTTGTTAGATGTTGACAATGTTAATAATAGTGGAAACCCAATAAACAACATTTTCTTGTATTTTATTACGGCTTGATTGGTGCGATGCCTTTATCGCTCTATTTTGTTCCCTTCTTGATATGAATAAAACGACAAATGAATATCACTACTCGTTTCCGATTATGTTTAATAGATAATATGCTTTGATATTTGATATTTCACGTTATGATATTGACCGACGTTAAAGTGGACCCTGCCATGATTTTTTATATGAGATAAAAACGTTAACCAGAATATCAAAAGTGTTCCGGGTCATTTTCAATTCCAGCTAATAATTGAGCCCTGTCCTTGACGGCCTGACCGTGTCCCCCGTCTCTGCCCCTGTGTGATATGTAACGACATCATGTAGGCCTCTGGCTCTGATTGGTTTCACATGTAATGGTGGTCAAACCAAATGATGGGAGCCTAGTGATAATCTCTTGCGACGTGTACCT
Organism: Eruca vesicaria subsp. sativa; assembly: GCA_932364175.1. Lineage (NCBI taxonomy): Eukaryota > Viridiplantae > Streptophyta > Magnoliopsida > Brassicales > Brassicaceae > Eruca > Eruca vesicaria. Next base: position 103,404 of record CAKOAT010959598.1, on the reverse strand, counting down.
ATATCAGTGTTGGATTCGATTCTCTCTGAAAATTAAATTATCATTATTTGGCCAATATGAGTTTAGAATTCGGTCGAAATCGTTTATATGATTGATCGTAACGGATGCTCGGTTCTTCGCTTGGTATTAGTCGGAAGGTATTCCAAACTCGAATCATATAATATGGTAATCAATCTATTCTGTAGTATTAAGTGTGTTTCTTCGACAATAACTCTACAATTTCACCCTTAAGTGGACTATGATGCAGTCTTTTGACCCAAAAACAAATAGTTACAATGAAGTCTTTTGACCAAAAAGAAAAGAAAAAGTGATTATGCAGTCTATGCGATTGGTTTCAACCTGAGCCTGCTCCTTTGTGTTATGTAACATCGTCTAGGCCTCTAGCTCTGATTGGTTTGACATGTAACGGTAAATCGGTAGATTGACAATAACTCCATGATTTTCAACCTAAACTATATTCATGTGGCAAAAAGATAAATCATAAACACCTAATAATTTGTCGACAAAAAGAAAACACCTAGTAATTTATAAGTTTTCAACTAACATCAATTTAATTTTTAACTAACATCAGTTTAATATTCAACTAACATCAACTCAACTAATTTCAAGTGTTTATTTAATTAATTCGATCCCAACAAGTATATATTGAATCCTAATTTAGGCTCAGTTTTTCGTTCATGCTATATGAATGGTAATAACAAAAAAAAAACATATGGTAGAAAAAGTAAACATATTATTTATAAAGTGGGTAGTTTATTCTTCTATTCCGTTCAGATTTATTGTTGCCAGTTTTTGAAACTGATTACTTCTTGATTATTTTATTTCACCAATCTGAACATATATTCCTAGCTGTAAAAGTCTAATCTACTGTTTATTTTCCCGTTTTCACTGCTTTCCACTGTTTTTAATACCATAAATAAACCCTAAACAAGCTTGTAAGCACTATAAATATTCAACCCCAGCTCTTTCTTCTCCACACAACTCAACTAACTATCTCACTTTGTCTCTTATCTCACAAAAAAACAACACAATGGCAAAACTATACCAAACTCTCTTTCTAATCATCTCATTCTTCTCGCTGGAGTTCACTGCCACCATCGCAGCCTCACCGGCCGGAGCTTCCAGTAAAGCCGTCAACTTCATCCAAGCCTCTTGCAAAGCCACCACATACCCATCCGTGTGCTTCCACTCCCTCTCCGCCTACGCAAACGCCATCCAAACAAGCCCTCAACGCTTAGCCGAGACCGCTCTAGCCGTTACCCTAAGCCGAGTCCAGTCCACAAAGCTCTTTGTCTCGCGTTTGACGCGTTTCAAGACCCTTAAAAAGCGCGAGGTCGAAGCCATCCATGACTGCGTCGAGGAGATCAATGATACCATCGAACGTTTGACCAAGTCGGTCCAAGAGATGAAGCTATGTGGTGGTGCCAAGAATCAAGAACAGTTTGCGTTCCACATGAGTAATGCTCAGACTTGGACTAGTGCTGCTTTGACTGATGAGAACACTTGCTCAGATGGGTTCTCGGGTCGGTTCATGGATGGACGGGTCAAGAACTCGGTTCGTGCTAGAATAGTTAACATGGGCCAGGAAACCAGCAATGCTTTGTCCTTGATTAATGCATTTGCTAAAAAGCATTAATTTAAAACTTTATTTAAGTAATATTTTGTTGTACCTCGAATATATAAAATATATAGAAAATAGTAATGTCTCGCTAAGAGTTTGATGTGATATATATGTCGCTTTTGTTAGATTTTTTTTTCTTATTTGTTCAAGTGTAATTTGAGGTATACAAGTTGAAGAATTTGAGTATGCAAGTTGAGGTACAACAAAGAAAAATGCATAGACAATCTTCCTACCTTTCACACACACTAAGTTAATTTCTTGAGGCAAGTTGGGCACACATTTTCATGTTTTCACATCTTTTTTCAAACCAAACAAAAAGAACGAGAAAAATATTTAAGGCTAATTTTTTGAAGTATTTGCTGAAGGTCGGAGGCTGTTGCTTGTAGTGTTTCCCCTCAAAACTGATACTGAATTTGAGCTATGTAAGTTGAAGAATTTGAGCTATGCAAGTAGAAGAAGATGAGCTTTTTATTGCCATAAAGAAAAATGCATAGACAAACTTCCTACCTTTCACACACACTATATTAATTTTCTTGATGCAAGTTGGGCACACATTTTCATGTTTACACATCTTTTTTCAAGCCAAACAAAAAGAACGAGAAAAATAATTATACTTAAATGTGAAAATATGAAAGTCACGTGAAGAAAAACTGCCTTTTTCTGTCACTTATGATGAATAATGGCAGACCAACTGCTCAGTTGTTGGTTTTATTTTACACATGGAATCTATCTAATCTATCTTACACACTTCACAGTCAAAAGTGAAACTGTCTTTTTAAGGTTTACAAGTTGTTTTGAAGTTTTAATGTAATTCATTAGTATACAGTAATAACAAGAGCAACAAAACTGAAGTTCCTGATTCTGGTTAAGCATTTTTACAAACTCGGTTAAACAAATATCTTCCAAAATGAAGCATAACACCAAACAGCCCACGACCTTCTCTCAGTTTCGCCTCTTCACATAAAATATATATCAACCAAGTATGACTAATGGAGCGAGGCCAAAAACCAATAGCAACCATACCACTTCAACCGCCTCCATGGTCAGTCTAGAGTAACAGAGACATTGAAGCAGCTTTCCTCAGCAGCTAGTTTCACATTTATTTATATACACCATATAAACTGTCAAAGCCTCAAAAACATATACATTCCATTCCTTGCAGTAGCTACCTATCAATCTATCATTATATGGTATGTGAATATATTCAGGCAGACTTCCTGTTTTATCATTCGACTAAAGATTACCCACTCTTTATCAAACATACCCAACTTTATGAACCCATGCATGAATCAAAGTGTTGAGAATATAAGTGTCAAGCTCACAAATTCTCTTGACCATCCGCAGGTAGAGCAGCATCACTATTGTCATTAAAAATATTCTTTCACCAAACAAGTATAAATGACCTCATCCAAAGTAACCTCAGATTCCATATGATCAAACAGAGCCTCTGCTTCAGCAGCACATCCTCTTCTATAAAAACTGTCATAGAGACTTATACTCCCTCCGTTTTATATTAAGTGTCGATGTAGAGAATTTTTTGCGTTATAAAATAAGTGTCGTTTTCGATTTTCAATGTAAAATTTATTAATTTTATTATGTAATTTGTTTTTCTATTGGTTAAAATATGGTTAGGTATATGGGTAACTGTGTTTTTATATAGGAAATATGTAAAATTAATTATTTTCTTAATCCGTGTGCACAGCTGTAGAGTGACACTTATAATGAAACAGAGGGAGTATAGATTAATCAGCGGAGCCATTCTAGTCATCTCCACACAGTAACTAACTTCCCAACTGCTTCATCCAAGTGACCATGACCCAACAATCTCTTACCACACCAAAGCCATAAACCATGACATTTCAATAGGCCCAACTACACTTCCTTTTTTTCAATATATCTCCACTACAAATTTATATTGCTAGTTTTTATTTCTTATCCTGTGAAAGAAAAGTTTTTTTTTTATCAAATGTGTGTGAATATTATATAAACTGTCTAATTAATAAAGATAATTAATACAATCGATTTCATACTAAATGAAGTACAATCATTCATTCCTGCTCTTTATTTGTTCTAATTTCGTAGGCATATGATTAATAGCTGTAATTATCATTATTATTAAGCGATTGAGGTGACTATGAAACAAGAGTCAATGAGAAACATAAAGATTTCTGCATAATAATCTAGTATTAGGTGGGAACGTTGACAAATTGTGGGGGGAAACGTATTCACAAAGTGCAAATATATTTAGCACTAAAATAAGGTATGATTATTTTTGGTAATTATTTACACTTGAGCTTATTTTTAAGGGATAATTATATTGTTTACCACTCTTGCGCACGGGTGACTCTTTTATACTTTAATGTAGGATCTAACTCTCTTGTACTTCAAGACATACACTTTGATTGGTTTAATGGTTGCAAATAAAAGAAGAACATTTCACCGTTTACGAAAATGCTGCAATAATTTTCTTCATTTATGTTATTTGATGCATGACAATAACATGATTATCGAATAAAAATCAGTAAGTAATATCATGCCAACATTGCATTGCAACAAAAGGTTTAATCAATACACTAGAATAAAGGGTCAATCATTCCTACTCTAACACACTCTTGAACATTTATTTTCTGTTAAATAATACGATATAACAGAAAATAAGATATATTATGAGTTGCTTTAATAAGATGAAATTAGACTATAATGTGTCCTATGCTTTGTATATTTGTCGGCATACCCTTATAGGCTTATATGACCATGAATAAACTTTGGTGGAGGAATCAGCCAATCATTTTATACAAATTCTCACCTCGTCATCTTTTCTCCTTTTCTTTTAATTTTCTAGTATATCTTTTAATAATAGTAAAATCTCAGTTAATGTCAAATGTTGTGAATTCTATCTAAGTGAAATTTTATGTCTTTATATTGCAAAGAAAAATTAGATTTTAAAAAAATACCTAAGATATCTTTCTGTAATGAAAATGTTTTTGAAATAGTGCGTCAATTTAAAATTTAGTTATTTTTAAAAATAGTTAAAATCTTTATATAATATATAATATTATCTTTACAAATGTGTTTTCTGAAGTGATGCGTCTATTTAAATATATAATGTAAATGTATTATATAAAATAATTATCTATAGTTAGATAGTTGTGACTATTCATAAAAATAACTAATTTTAACTTGAAAAGTTGTGACTATTCACTATCTTTAATTTAAAAATTGTGAATATTCATAAAATAATTAATTTTAACTTGAAAGATTGCGACTATTCACTACCAATAATAGTTATGACTATTCATTAAAAACAGTAACTTTAACTTGAAAAGTTGTAAGTATTCATATATAACTATGAAAATATATAAATAGTATATTTCCATTAGTTTTTTCAAGTAAAAATTTCATTAATCAAAAAAAATAGTGACGAATAAACGTTTTTTTCTAACAAATCTATATTTTTGATTATCTTTATTCTATGAATACATAATTCATGTCCTATAATTTTATCCACTTAAATTATATATAAAATTTTGATAGAAACACTTAGGTTACATCCGTTATAATGACGGTTTATGATACAAGTTTACGTCGGCATAATTAACATTTTATACATGAATTGATTATTTGCATGTATTTAGGAATTCTGATCTTTGATTAGAAAGTAAATAATTATGTTGCTTAAACATAATACATTTTTAAGTGTACATTCATAACCCCGAAATCTGGAAATTTTGCATTCTAACATTTAAGTTTACGGAGTTTTTTTTTTTTTGTAAATCTGGAAGTATTGTTTGTTGTTAGTTTAAGGTTCTGTAAACTTGCACACATAAAAAACAAGTGCAATGGTTGTATAAGTGCTTGAAATTTTTTTTTATTTTGTTTTCGAGTTTTGCTGATAGTAACACATGAACGATTGCTTTGTCGTACAAATAAAAATCATAAAAAGTGTTTTACGAGAAATACATGGATGCACTTTATCGAATTTGTTTTTTTTTTACATGTGCATGCATTTTAACATTCTGAGGAATGAAAATGTTTTGCATGCATGCTGTACAAATAAAAATCATAAAAAGTTTTATAGAGATTTTATAGGGGTTAGTAAACTAATTAGAACGTATATGAAATTTTTAAAAATACTCGTTGAAAATTAGAAATGATTCCCATGTACCATGTAAATATGTTTAGAATACATGAATATAAATTTATAGTTTGGTTAGGTATTTTAAAAAAAAACATTAATTAGGTTAGTTTTAGTATATATAGCATTAATTAGAAAAAAAACTAGATGTTTTCGTAAGATAAATTAGAAAATACGACATTTTTAATGCATAATTTCATGTGATAAAAATTAAAGAGGTCTGAAATCTTATTTATGAATATTTCTATAGAAATTACATATTTATAGGGATTAGTCCACATAATTAGGTGGAATATAAAATTTTATTAAATTAATCAATAAAATATTAGAAATGATGCTCGAGTATCATGACAATAAGTTTAAAAATACATTAATAAAAATGTATGATGTGATTAGGTATTTTTAATCAACATGAAATAGCTTTTTATTTTTTTTAACACCTCAACATGAAATATCTTAAACTTCAGTATATAACATTTATCGGAAAATTTGATAACTTTGTAAATGTTAACCCACATAGAACAAGATGAATTAGTTAATACGGTATTTTTTCTCTTAACGCATAGATGCATTCAGCACATATAAAGGATCAAGATCAAGAATGTCTGACACCTTTGTTTTCCCAAATTCTCTAGAATATAAGGATTTCATAAGGTTTGGTTATTTGATTTACGTGGTTATGAAGTTTTATTAAATTACTCATTGGAAAATTATAACTGATTTTCATGTAACATAAAATAAATTTAGGATACACTACTATACATTTTTAATGTGTTTAGATATTTTCAACAACAGTAAGAAGCTAAACTTAAGTATAAATAGTATTTATCGGAAAACTCGATATTTTCATAGGAATTAAATCACATATTCCAAGATAATTTAGAAACTATGGAATTTTAGTATTTATGCATAACTGCATCCAACACTAATATAAGATGAATATAAAAGAGTTATGATACCTTAGTTGTCCAAATTTCTCTATAAAATTGAGATTTCCTAGTGTTTAGTTCATTGATTTTGGTGGTATATGTATTTAAGTAAATTTTCCGGTTAAAATTTAGAACTGATGCCCATGTACCATGAACATAAGTTTAGTACATTAACATAAATTTTGAATGTGGTTAGGCAGTTTTAAACAAAACTAAAGAGACATATATATATAACATATATCGAAAACTTGATCTTTATTGTAGGGGTTAACCCACATATTTTAAGATATTTAGAAAAGATCATATTTTTGTTTTAAGGAATTGCTGCATCATGCATTGGCATAATATAGAGAATAAAGCGAGTTGAGACCTTAGGTTTCTCCAAAAATTGAGATCTTATAGGGGTTAATCCACTTATTAGTTGGTATATTAAGTTTAAATAAATTACTCACTGGAAAATTAGAAATGATGCCATGTACCATGAAAATAAATTTAGAATACACATATATAAATTTGGAGTGTGATTAGGTATTTTTAAACAACACTAAAGAGGCTAAATAGTATAGATAGTATTTATCAAAAATATTAATTTTTTCATAGGGATTAACCCACATATTTCAAGATAAATTAAAAAATATGAAATTTTGTTTTAATGCATAGATTCATCATGAACTGGTGTAGTATGAAGATTAAATATGTTTTAGAACTTAGGTATCCCCATTTCTCCAGAAAATAGAGATTTTATATGGGTTATTACACTAACTAGATCGTATATGAAGTTTAACAATTTGTTCGTTGGAAAATTATAAATGATGCCCATGCACCATGAAAATATGTTTAGCATACATTATTATGAATTATAGTGTGGTTAGTTATTTAAAAAAAATAATATTAATGAGGCTAAACTTTAGTGTATATATAACATTTATTGGAAAATAAATTGATCTTTTTGTAAAATAAATTAGAAAATATGGTATTTGTTTTAATGCATAATTTCATCATGCAGTGAAAAGTGATGAAAATTAAAGAGGCTTGAGATCTTATTTGTCCATACTTCTCTAGAAATTATAGATTTTTATATTGGTTAATCCACGAAATTAGGTGAAATATGAAGTTTTATTAAATTACTCATTAAAATATTAAAACGAGGCCCATGTACCATGACAATAATTTTAACATACATTAATATAAATTTATAATGTGATTAGGTATTTTTTAATCAACATGAAATAGCTTAAATTTCAGTATATAACATTTATCGGAAAACTCGATCTTTTTATAGGTTGTTAACTCACAGATTTTAAGATAAATTAGAAAATAATGTATTTTTATTTTAATGCATAGATGTATCCAGCACAGATATATGATGAAGATTAAGGATGTCTGACACCTTTGTTGTCTCAATTTCTCTTGAATATAGAGATTTCATAGGGCTTAGTTCGTTGATTTACGTGGTATATGTGGTTTTATTAAATTACTTGTTGAAATATTATTACTGATGCCAATGTACCATGAAAATAAATTTATGACACATTAGTATAAAATTAATGTGTTTAGATATTTTAAACGACAAAAAAGAGGGTAAACTTAAGTATAAATAACATTTATCAGAAATTTTGATCTTTTCGTAGGGGTTAACCCACAGATTTCAAAATAAATTAGAAATATTAATTTTATTTATGCATAACTACACCTAAAACTGATATATGATGAATATCAAAGAGTTTTTATCCCTTACTTGTCCAAATTTCTTTAGAAAATAGAGATTTCATAGGGTTTAGTACATTGACTTTAGGGGTATATGAAGGTTTATTAAATTTCTCGGTTGTAATTTAAGACTGATTCCCATGTACCAAGAACATAAGTTCAGTACACTAATATAAATATTTTTTTTGTGGTTAGGTATCTTTTAAAAAAATAAAGAGGCATATATAAAACATTTATCGAAAAGTTTAATTTTTTATAGGGGTTAACCCACATATTCCAAGATAAATTAGAAAATATCATATTTTTTATTTAATGAATTGCTGCATTATACACTGAAACATCATATAGAATAAAGAGAGTTGAAACCTTAGGTGTTCCCGTTTCTCAAGAAAATTTAGATTTTATAGGGGTTACTCCACTTATTAGGTGGTATATGAAGTTTAAATAAATTACTCATTGGAAAATTAGAAATGATGCCATGTACCATGAAAATAAGTTTAGCATACATATATATATATAAATTTAGAGTGTTATTAGGTATTTTTAAACAACACTAAAGAGGCTAGATAGTATAGATAGTATTTATCGAATGATTCAGTCTTTTCGTAGTGGTTAACCCACACATTTCATGACAAATAAAAAATATGAATTTTTTCTAATGCATAGATGCATCATGCGCTGGGATATTATGAAGATAATATTTTTTTAGAACTTAGGTATTCCTATTTCTCCAAAAAATAGAGATTTTATATGGGTTATTACACTAATTAGATCGTACATCAAATTTTAAAAATTATTCGTTGGAAAATTAGAAATGATGCGCATGCACCATGAAAATATGTTTAGCATACATTAATATACAGTAGCTTGTGATTAGTTATTTTTTTAAAAAAAATATTAATGAGGCTAAACTTTAGTATATATTACATTTATCGGAAAAATTGATCTTTTCGTAAAATAAATTAGAAAATATGGTATTTTGTTTAAATGCATAATTTCATCATGCAGTGAAAAGTGATGAAAATTAAAGAGGCCTGAGATCTTATTTGTTCATATTTCTCTAGAAATTATATATTTTATATTGGTTAATCCACGGAATTAGCTGAAATATGAAGTTTTATTAAATTACTCATTAAAATATTAAAAACAAGGCTCTTGTACCATGAAAATAAGTTTAACATATATTAATATAAATTTATAATGTGATTAGATATTTTTCAATCAAAATTAAATAGCTTAAATTTTAGTATATAACATTTATCGGAAAACTCGATCTTTTTGTAGGGATTAACCCACATATTTCAAGATAAATTAGAAAATAATGTATTTTTATTTTAATGCATAGATGTATCCAGCACAGATATATGATGAAGATTAACGATGTCTGACACCTTTGTTGTCCCAATTCTTCTAGAATATAGAGATTTCATAGGGTTTAGTTCGTTGATTTACGTGATATATTAGGTTTTATTAAATTACTTGTTGAAATATTATAACTGATGCCAATGTACCATGAAAATAAATTTAGTATACACTAGTATAAAATTTTAATGTGGTTAGATATTTTAAACGACAATAAACAGGGTAAACTTAAGTACAAATAACATTTATCAAAATATTTTGATCTTTTCGTAGGGGTTAACCAACCGATTTCAAAAATAATTAGAAACATTAAATTATTTTTGTTTATGCATAACTATACCCAACACCGATATATGATGAATATAAAAGAGTTTTGATCCCTTAGTTGTCCAAATTTCTGTAGAAAATAGAGATTTTATAGAGTTTAGTACATTTATTTTGGTGGTATATGAAGTTTTGTTAAATTTCTTGGTTGTAATTTAAGACTGATTCTCATGTAACATGAAAATAAGTTCATTGCATTAATAAAAATAATTAATGTGATTAGGTATTTTTAAACAAAACTAAAAGGCCTATATAAAACATTTATCGAAAACTCAATCTTTTTATAGCGGTTAACCCACATATTTCAAGATAAAAATTAGAAAATATCATATTTTTTATTTAATGATTTTTAAATCATACACTAAAATAGTATAGATAATAAAGAGATTTGAGACCTTAAGTATTCTCGTTTCTCAAGAAAGTTTAGATTTTATAGTGGTTATTCCACTTATTAGGTGGTATAGGAAGTTTAAATAAATTACTCATTGGAAAATTAGAAATGATGCTATGTACCATGAAAATAAGTTTAACATACATATATAGAAATTTGGAGTGTGATTAGGTATTTTTAAACAACACTAAAGAGCCTAAATAGTATAGATAGTATTTATCGAAAGATTCAGTCTTTTCGTAGGGGTTAACCCACACATTTCATGATAAATAAAAAAATGATTTTTTTAATGCATAGATGCATCACGCGCTGGGATAGTATGAAGATTAAATATGTTTTATAACTTAGGTATTTCAATTTCTCCAGAAAATAGAGATTTTATATGGGTTATTACACTAATTAGATTGTATATGGAGTTAAAAAAAAAATATTCGTTCGAAAATTAGAAATGATGCACATGCACCATGAAAATATGTTTAGTATACATTAATATGCATTAGCGTGTGGTTAGTTATTTTTTAAGAAAATATTAATGAGGCTAAACTTTAGTATATATAACATTTATTGGAAAAAAAATCGATCTTTTCGTAAGATATATTAGAAAATATTGTATTTTTTTAATGCATAATTTCATCATGCAGTGAAATGTGATAAAATGTAAAGATGTCGGAAATCTTATTTTTCTCTGTTTATCTAGAAATTATAGATTTTATATTGGTTAGTCTAGTGAATTATGTGGAATATGAAGTTTTATTAAATTACTCATTAAAATATTAAAAATGATGTTCATGTACCATGAAAATAAGTTTAACATACATTAATATTAATTTATAATGTGATTAGGTATTTTTTTAATCAATATGAAATAGCTTAAATTGCAGTATATAGTATTTATCGGAAAACTCGATCTTTTTGTAGGGGTTAACCCACATATTTCAAGATAAATTAGAAAATACGGTATTTTAATGTTAATGCATAGATGTATTCATCACTGATATAGAATGAATATTAAGGATGTCTGACACCTTTGTTATCCCAATTTGTCTAGAATATAGAGATTTCATAGGATTTATTTATTTGATTTACGTGGTATATAAAGTTTTATTAAATTACTAGTTGGAAAATTATAAATTATTTCTATGTACCATGAATATAAATATAAGATACATTAGTTTAAATTTTTAATGTGGTTAGATACTTTAAACGACAATAAAGAAAGTAAATTTAAGTACAAATAACATTTATCGGAAAATTTCTATCTTTTCGTAAGGGTTACCACAGATTTCAAAATAAATTAGAAAATATGATTTTTTGTATTTAGGCATAGCTGCATCTAACACTGATACATGATGAATATCAAAGAGTTTTGATCTCTTAGTTGTCCAAATTTCTTTAGAAAATAGAGATTTCACAGGGTTTAGTACATTGATTTTGGTGGTATATGGAGTTTTATTAAATTTTTCGGTTGAAATTTAAGACAGATGCCCATGTACCATGAAAATAAATTTAGTACATTAATATAAATATTGAATGTGGTTAGGTATTTTTAAACAAAACTAAAGTGGTCTATATAAAATGTTTATCGGAAAACTCAATCTATATAAACCCACATATTTCAAGATAAATTAGAAAATATCATATTTTTGTTTTAATGAATTGTTGCATCTTGAACTGACATAGTATATAAAATAAAGAGAGTTGAGACCTTAGGTATCCTCGTTTCTTTATAAAATAGGGATTTTATAGGGGTTAGTCCACTTGTTAGGTGGTATATAAAATTTAAATAAATTACTCACTGGAAAATTAGAAATGATGCCATCTACCATGAAAATAAGTTTAGAATACATATATACAAATAAATTTGGAGTGTGATTAGGTATTTTTAAACAATACTATAGAGGATAAATAGTATAAATAGTATTTATCCTTAAATTCATTCTTTTCGTATGGGTTTAAACCCACATATTTCAAGATAAATTAGAAAATATAAAATTTTTGTTTTAATGCATAGATGCATCATGCACTAGCATTGTATGAAAATTAAATATGTTTGAGACCTTAGGTATTCTCATTTTATTAGAAAATCAAGAATTTATATGAGTTACTACACTAACTAGATCGTATATGAAGTTTAAAAATTAACTCGTTAGAAAATTAGAAATGATGCCTATGTACCATGAAAATATTTTTAGCATGCATTAATATGCATTAGATTTTGGTTAGTTATTTTTATAATAATATTAATGAGGTTAAACTTTAGTATGTATAACTTTTATTGGAAAAAAACTCAATTTTTTCGTAAGATAAATTAGAAATTATGGTATTTTGTTTTAATGCATAATTTTATCTTGCAGTGACATGTGATGAAAATAAAGAGGTCTGAGACCTTATTTGTCCCCGTTTCTCCAGAAATTATCGAATTTATATGGGTTAGTCTACTGAATTAGGTGAAATTTAATAAAATGCTGATTAAAATATTAGAAACGGTGCCCATGTACCTTGAAAATAAGTTTAATATACCTTAATATAAAATTATAATGTTATTTGGTAGTTTTAGTCAATATGAAAGAGCTTAAAATTCAGTAAATATCAGTTATCGGAAAACTTGATTTTTTTGTATTGATTAGATTTCAAGATAAGTTATAAAATACGGTACTTTTCTTTTAATGTATAGATGCATCCAATACAAATATAGGATGAAGATCAATAATGTCTGACATCTTTGTTGTCCCAATTTCTCTATAATATAGAGATTTCATAGGGTTAAGTTTTTTGATATACGTAGTATAAGAAATTTTATTAAATTACTCATTGAAAAACTATAACTAATGCCCACGTACCATGAAAATTAATTTAGGATACATTAGCATAAAATTTTAATGTGGTTAGATATTTTAAACAACAGTAAAAAGACTAAACTTAAGTACAAATAGCATTTATCGGAAAATTTGATATTTCCATATGGATTAATCTACATATTTCAAAATAAATTAGAAAAATATGGAATTTTTGTATTTATGTATAGCTGCATCCAACACTGATATATGATGAATATCAAAGAGTTTTGATCCTTTAGTTGTCCAAATTTCTTTAGAAAATAGAGATTTCATAGTTGCATCCATCATTGATAAAGGAAAAATATAATTTTATAAAAGATACAAATAATAAAGAAACAAAATCACATGTGTAATTTACAAAAAAAAAATATTAGTGGAGAAGATCTCTTTGCTATGTAATCATATTTGACTATACATATATTTCTACATGGCTTCAAATACATTATGAATGTCATACTCATCATTTTAATTTACCTTTATTAGTTTAGTAAATGATAAGGTTTAAATTTGTTTGTTTCTTTTAATTAGTTTTAAATATATGAAAGTTTATTTATAATTACAAATAACTTAGAAAATAATAATAAGATATATATATATATATATATTAAAATTAGTATTGGCATGTTAAACTGAATTATAATCTGAAATTGTAAAACCAATATAAAAATTTAGTAGCAACTATAAATGAATATAGACACATGTAATCTACATTGTACACATGTTACAAGGATTTCGTTGAAGAAAAAATAAACTGTATTTTTATAAAAATATCAATTATAAAGTATGATATATTTAGTTTTATAAAATGAATCTCGTGTGACATCGTACGGATTTTTTACCTAGTATTTATAATGGTTTACTACTAATTAATTAGACTCCCAAGCATTTTTCCACGTGATTTAACAAGTTTCCTCCAAAGTCCATACTAAGTGGAAATCAATCTACTTTCCACTGTCCTGGTCTTATTATACTCGTTAGATTGTTCAAACGAATTCACCAAACAATATAATAAATCCTCCTTGAGATCATAACCATTAAGCAAGATGGCAAGATAATATCACTTTGATCTTTATCAAAACACGCTTTGTTTTTCTAACACTTTAGAGAAACACATGATGAAATCAAAAGAGAAAACAAAACAAATGGTTCCACTATATTATCTTGCAACAAATGCAAATTCATACATGTGTCGTGTTCATGTATGTGAGGTATCGTCCAATGAAATATGGATCAGTGTATATACAGAAAAATTAGTACACACTCTCTCCCATGAGTATCACGTGTAGTCCATTACTCTGGACCCCATAAAATGATAGCGGGTCCACTAAGGCCCCACTCATTAGACTAACGGTGGTTCGTTGGCGATGCCTGACTTGACAGTGGCTAGGACCACGCCCGACTCACGAGTCCAATCATATACTTGCAAGTGGGACCAGCCCCGCGGCTTCAAGCACAAGATATACTAGTGTGACTTTACCGGTTAGGATCAAACCAGTCTAACCGACGGATAGTCAAGCTCGGTTTTGGGAAAAGAAAACGTGTGATATGATGGTTTAGTGTGTAAAACTGTCACTTTCTCAGTTTCCTGAATGTAAAACTTACCAAAGTACTCACTACAGTCGGTGTGATGGTCCCACCATCCAATGATATAAATCATAATATAAAATCCAAACCAAATGTAACGGTACTCGTTAATCGTGTGAATGGAATTTTCTCTCGAGTGCGAAATGGTATGCTCGTAATACCATTCCTCGCAAACGTATAACATTATCCGATTTAACAATTCACATACACTCTTTAAATCTGAATATTGACATTTCAAAAAGATTACTTACTTATATAAACCAATGAAAACAAAGTCATGACTCTCACATACAATATAGTTTAAGCTATATTATCTTAATTTTGTTTGCACTATAGAAAAATATTTTACTGTATGACGGCTTATAAAAGATTGTTAAAGAGGTTACACGTTCAAAGATTGACATATGCTGCTGTACAGTGTAAAATACCACCCATAATACGTAAGTATTGCTCACGAATATAAAGTGTTTATGTATATTTATAGACAATACTAAATGATATGGAATTTGCAGGAATAATCATAGTGTCTGCAAGTGGAGAGTTGGAGATAGAAGCGTACTGCTTAAGAACAAATCTCTTTTTGTTTTCATATATTAAACAATAGCCATTTCACAGGCATATGAGAAAAAGAAAATGCCATAAAAAAAGAAGAAGAAAAAGGACATAAGATAAGAAAAGGTCTAGAATTAGGTCATAATATATATCACTATAGAATCTAATGATCCATGTGATCCTCTAATATATCTAATCCTTGCTTTATTTGAGAATAATCTTTTAGGATGTAATTTATTTATTTTTGGAATGGAATGGTGTGAAATGATCAATTCCATAATTCCATAATTTTTTCTACCATTGAACATGAACGGAAAATGATCATTCCATCAATTCCATAAAAAATTAAAAAAAAATAGAAAACAAAAATATTTCAAAACAATTTTCTTAAGAAATAAATGGAATGGATCTTTTTTTATTTCATTCATCTTATTTCATTATTCTTAATTCCATCTATTCCTTTTAAAGTGTATCAGTTACGGTCTTAATCTTTGGACGTATAGCCTCTTTCACATATTATACAAAAACGGAGTTTAGTTTAGTCAAGCATACTGAATGTGTATGTTTTCATGAGTTTGAGATTAATCATCATAATCTATCTTGCATGTTAAAAAGAGAATGCTGCATGTGTATGTATTGAACTTACTTTAAAATGTGAACCAAATCGGGAATTTTAATGTAAGTTAAAGGGGTGGAATGAGAAAAAAACGAGAATTTTGTGGGGACTAATGTGAGTAAAGTGGGGCCAACACTGAACACGATAAGGAGCTTTTTCGCCGCGATGATGTTCCCTGTGTTATTACGTAACCACTCACGTCACGCCACGTTATTTAATTACTGAATTTCTTTATTTATACTGTTTCTTTTGGTGTCAACATCTTCTTCTTTTTTTCGTTCACTTTCCTCCTTTATAATTTCACAAATTAAAAGAAAACAAGATATTTTATCTAAGGAATGTATAATAAAACACTACATAATATCACATTATTTAAGTTCAAGCTTACCAGAAAATATACATTGACTGAAAAAAGAATAGCATACTAACTTCTGAAAGTTTATTAATCGACTTTTCTATGCAGTTGATTAACTAAATATAACAGCAGTAAAACTTAAGTATTTGTGAGTTTTATACGTAAATACTAACTAAATCAATTAGTAAATCATCTCAAGTCTTATAAGTGTATAACGAGGTACATTCATTAAAAATATTGATATCCATCAAGACTAAGAGAACAATATAGTTTTTTTTTTTTGAGCAACGAGAACAATATACTTAAAACACTTACTTATACTTAAAACAATACATTGTCTTGAAGGTTTCAAAAGAACATGCGAATCTATTTCACCAAACGAATCTATATATATATATCAATTTACAGTGAAACCTCTATATATTAATAATGTTGGGACTACAATAAAAAATTTTTTTTATTAATTTAAAGAGATATTAATTTATAGATATACTAATCAAACCAAAAACTTAATTTGAAACTATAAAATTATATTATTTTATAGAGATATTTAATGTATATTAATTTATAGAGGTTCTACTATACATGGATGATTAATATTATATTGTGTTATGTATCTGACGATCTATGTCAACAAAAAAAAAGTTAGGAAATGTGTAGTGATATTTGAGCAACACACACAGGGGAGAAGAAGCGGATGGAGTTAACACAATAGTGTGATCTCATCATCACCTGAACCACAACAAGTGACTATTGCGGTCGCAATGACTTTACCACCCCAAACCCTGAGCCATGAGTAATTATTTTACATAATTTTAAATGAAAGATGTTTATTTGAAAAATGTCGCATTCAATAGTTGGTAGAGATAGTTCTAAAAGATCATATTACTTCTCTATTACACACACATAGAAAGTGAAAACTTATGCAACACTTCAGGTAGAGAGAGGACAGTGATAGCTTAGTTATGATTAAAGACCCCCAAAATCCATATAGAATCTTCTGTTAAATAAAGTGTGAAAAACACATAAAATAAAATAAAAAGGACATTTTCTTTTGCATCATTAGAGTTTTTGTCTCTGTTTACATTTATATGCCTATAAATATGTGTACATATAAGCCTAGAGAATCCACCATTATCGAAATACTCATAAGTCTTTCATGGTCTCATCATAAACAAGACAAAACGCTTTTGTCTCCTTGTCTAAAATCTACGAGAAACCAAAAGAAGAAGGAGAAAAATCTAATACTCTTAAATATCTTGCATATATAAGAAGAAAATTCAAGTAAGTTTAACCAACTGTGATTTCTAGATTTCGTGATGTTATAGTATCACAAATATTTCAGTTTCGTACACTAGATCTTAGGTTATAAGTACAACTATTTATTTAAAGGACGAGACGACTACACATTGTTTCTATTTTTTCTTTGTCCGAAAGTATGTGTATACTTATTTCACGTATGGATTTTTTAAAAATGTTGGTCATTATTTTTTCTCTCCATTTCGATAACATTTTAATCAAAACAGTGCACAAATGGGAAAAGGAATTAAAAGGGTGGGAAGTAATAATAGGTTCATTCACGCAGATTAGGGAAAGTTAATTACTAGCTAGTTTATAAACCATGCATATCATGATTCTTTTTTAAAAATATTTTGTGTATTATGAGTATTCAAAACGTGAAATATTCATAACTAACAAAGAATCATAATGAAATGGATCAATTATTTACTTTAGTGATAATTACGAGTGCGGAAATTTAAAAATACATCTCTATGTAGACTTACTTGGATATTTGATTTCACATTACTTACAACTTACATCATACATGCATATCTTTACCATCGATACAAATTGCCCTATTTTGCAGAAAATATAACAATAAAAGGATCAAAATGGAGAGTCTCTCACACATTCCTCCCGGTTATCGATTCCATCCTACTGATGAAGAACTCGTTGACTATTATCTTAAGAAGAAAGTTGCATTTCCAGGAATGCAAGTTGATGTGATCAAAGATGTTGATCTCTACAAAATCGAACCATGGGACATCCAAGGTATGCATGCACACAATAAATAAATACATATATATACTAGTTGTTAGATAGTAATTACACATCATCGTCGATAATGTTTTTTTCTGAATATATAGAGTTATGTGGAAGAGGGACAGGAGAAGAGAGGGAATGGTATTTCTTTAGCCACAAGGACAAGAAGTATCCAACAGGAACACGAACCAATAGAGCAACGGGCTCAGGATTTTGGAAAGCAACGGGTCGAGACAAGGCCATATACTCGAAGCAAGAGCTTGTCGGGATGAGGAAGACTCTTGTGTTTTACAAAGGTCGGGCCCCAAACGGTCAAAAGTCTGATTGGATAATGCACGAGTACCGTCTTGAGACCGATGAAAATGGACCACCTCATGAGGAAGGATGGGTGGTTTGTCGTGCATTCAAGAAGAAACTAACGACTATGAGTTACAACACTCCAAGGACAATGATGGGATCATCATCAGGACAAGAATCAAACTGGTTCACGCATCAAATGGATGTAGCTAATGGTAGTTACTACCATCTTCCTGATTTAGAGAGTCCAAGAATGTTCCAAGGCTCATCATCATCATTACATCATAATGATAATGACCCATATGGTGTTGTACTAAGCACGATCAACGCAACACCAACTACATTAATGCAAGGAGATGATGAAGATGATCATGGTCATGTTATTACTAATGATGATGATCATATGATTATGATGAACACAAATATTGATCATCATCATCATCATCAATCAGGATTACTACTCAATGATGATCATGATGACCATGTGATGGATTGGCAAACTCTTGACAAGTTCGTTGCTTCTCAGCTAATCATGAGCCAAGAAGAGGAAGAAGATAACAAAAACCCATCTGATAATTCTTCTAATGAAACATTTCATCATCTCGCTGAAGAGCAAGCAACAATGGCTTCTATGAATGCATCTTCCTCTTCTTCTCCATGTTCCTTCTACTCTTGGTCTCAAAACACACACACGTAAGATCCATTCTCAAATGTGTGTGAATCCGACCGCCGCCTATATATATAATTAATTGAGGCTCATGCTTATTGATTACTAATTATAATTTTATACGAAATTGTTTATTTATTATGTACACTATGTGTCAACTACTGTAACTTTCTAGTTTTGTGAAATATATAAACAAAGACTATAATTATGATTATGTACTTATGTTAACCAAACACAAACAAATGAACTTTCATAAGCTTGTAAGAGGCATATTTTCAAGGTATAACAATGACACAAGCAGACTAAAACAGAAGCTATATGAGAAAACAGAGTCTACAAGTTTGAAAACATAAAGGGATTACAATATTACACAAAAAAACTGATTAAACACAAGACACACAAGAGGATTCTTGGGATGAGTCATGAGATTGATAAACAGACACAAATCTCTTTTTCAAGCCACTGACAGTTATAAATAGAAATATTCAAAACACTAAGCAAACAATAAGAGGGTAATTAGTTATTCCCAGACACAAAACACAGCAAAACAGCCTAATGACACATGGTGCCATCATTTTTCTTTATATAGTGTATATAATAAATAAGAAAAAAATTATAACCAAGTTAACATGACTTCTCCTAGTGGCTGGGTGGCCAATTACTTGTGCATTTTGGTGACACGTGTTACACAGTTCCTTCAGGCCCATTTAAATGGGCTATATCGCAATTTCCTAAGGCCCAAAATAAACTCTTAATGATTGGGCCTCATAAATCCATAGATATTTAGGGTTTTCATTACACAAGCCATTAATATTTAACGTTCAAATTCATCTTTAATACCATTAAAAAAAAAAATTTGTCATGCCATCCAGAAAAATATACAAAATAAAATAAGATATTTAATACCATTAAACCAGTTTATAGCTTTTCTTCCATGTATATGCATTGAACTGTTTATTGTGGTTTTGTTGAAAGAACGAATGTTCAAGAATGTCAGTGTTCTGTTCCGGACAAAATTCGTCGATGGAGTTTCGACAGTCCAGAGGACAGTAACAAAACAGACCAAGTGATCGATCTCTGCTTATAACTCACTCGAATCATTAGATAAATAAGTATCCCTCTCTATGCAGATTATGAAAGCAAAATGTTTCATTAGTGTATAACTTGTCCATAATTAGGTGAAAAGCTTTCCTTAAGCTTAAGCTTTTCGTCTTGGAGTTTTTCTCTTTTAATGTAAAGAGATTCGTTTATGTTCGTTTTGTAACAAATGTTACTTTTTAGTTGAAAATAATTTTTTTGGGCTAATTTTAAAACTATTTTTAACGAGGAACTGAAAAAGAATATCCTTACTATGTTATTAACGAAAAATCATAAATTAGTTTAATACATGTTTTGACTTAATTTCTTACATGTGTTTTTCTCTATTAAAAAAAATATGTAATTCAAACTATATACAATGCATTTCCTAATGCCAATATTTATGTTCCAACCACCATAAATTAACTCTTGTAGCAACCAACAGAAAGGTACATTTGATCTAATCTGTTTCAGTTTATT
The DNA here is from genome assembly GCA_932364175.1 of Eruca vesicaria subsp. sativa. NCBI lineage: Eukaryota > Viridiplantae > Streptophyta > Magnoliopsida > Brassicales > Brassicaceae > Eruca > Eruca vesicaria. Next base: position 82,427 of record CAKOAT010959598.1, on the reverse strand, counting down.
TTTATAGATAATTATTGAACACATACATAGCATGAGTCACGAAGAGAGTGACATTATCACATTTGATCTAATCTGTTTCAGTTTATTTTTTAGATAATTTTCTACACATACATAGCATGAGTCACGAAGTGAGTGACATTATCACATTTGGTAGGAGAAGAAATTAAAAAAGAAGAGACGCATTGTATTTGTGGGAATCAAATGAATATAGACTTTAGAGGTCAAAACGTTGATGAATAAACTGATAAAAAAGTAAAGCGGTAGTAAGCGGTAGTTGACATTTAATTATAGTTTACAAAGCAAATATTTATATTAACATGACTGCAAATTCCTAATAACTATAGAAAATAATATATCACATGGAAAAAAGATTTGTGAAATCTTTTGGCGGTGCACTAGAAAAGCAGAACATGACTGTCTTCTGTTGTAAAATACTACATGAACCACCATTGCATTTAATTTGACATATTTTAAGAAGATTAGTAGTTTTATCCATTGAAGATATTAGATAATTAGTTTAATTGTCAACGCTTAATTCATATGTAATTTGGTTAGTAAGCCAACGTCGATTGCATGCAGTCGCCTTCGATTTGACTTCCACTCTCCCTTATGAACTATTTTATGCAAATCATATCATTGACAAGTAATCGTATGTCAAACCGCCCTTTCTAAATATATTATTGTATTATCCTTGAAACTAATAAATTTTCAAAAGACGCCTCTTCGAATGTGCATGAGATTCAATTAATATATTATTCATAATATAAAATCACAGTCTGTTCTTGCTGATGTTTCATATTTGTATGTATTATATCGTATCTTTGAGCGTACATTAGAAAAAACAACTGGGGAAAAACTTGTATATGAACTAAAACATAACCTTTTTTCTGAAACAAGGGTTGGATTACAAATAAACATCATTAATTAAACTTGGTTTGTGATTTGTAATGTAAGTACAAAAGGTAAAACAAGGGCTGGATTACAAATAAACATCATATAACTAAACTTGGTTTGTGATTTGTAATGTAAGTACAAAAGGTAAGACTCTAAATTCTATATGCGCAGGGCAGGTTCACTGGGGAAACCACCCAAGCCACCGATTAGGACATCCAAAGTAACGAGGTAATTTTTTTAAAAAAAAAATCATATTTATAAATATGTAAGTTTTTAGATAAATATTATTTATTGAGAATTATTAGTCACTGAAAAAAATTCAATACTCTTTGATATGAGTGCAACTATATTTCTTTAATTTGTTTAGTCTCAGTCCATATAACATATTTATTAATAAAAATTATATAAACAACACTAATATTTTTATGAATATAATTATTGTTATCAAATAAATCTAAATTATGTTCACATATAAATTTTAATAAAATCATATAAAATATAAGTAAAATTAATAAAAATATAAGTAAAAATTATATAAAATTTAAGTAAAGTATTATTATTTAAATGTGAGATTTTGTATTAACAACTGATTTTAGTAAATTATGATTGATTATGATCAAAATGTTGGTGATAATATTAACAAATATTGCTATACAATTAATTTTATAAAATTATGTTTAATAATTATTAATGTAGTTGAATTAGTGAAAAATAATGTGAACTTTTATATTCTATATATATATATATATATTTATATATATGATTGTTAGGAAAATATGTAAAAATATGATGTTAAAAGTTTGTTTAGGGCATCTAAACGTGTTAGATCGGCACTGTATATGCGATTGCAATCATAGTATTATTAACATTTTAAATTGTAAAAGAAATATTTAGAATTTTCACATGTCTCAGATACTAGAATGATATTTTCTGCCATGATAAAAGAAGGAGACATGCATGATCTATAGTATCGGATCATTCGTTTGTGAACATAGTTGGCGTATAAAGTTTTTGGAGAATCTTGTGACACTACAAATGAGATGTGAAACTATAATGCTAAACCATTACTCCAAATAAAAGTCAGTTGAGCTTAAACAGTTGGCAAGTAATTAGCTTGTAAAGTTTCCAATAGAATCAAGTTGCAAAATAAAATGTAAGAACAATCGTATTTTGGAAACACTCAAAATACTAATGAGGAAATTTATTGAGGAGAGAAGATATCATCTTGAGGTTTGAGAGATATGGATTTGGGTAGGCTAAGAAAATCCCAGAAGACATGGAAAACTCTCGTGCTTCGATACGTCCATAGTCCCAATATTCCATGTTACTACATTTCAAGATGTAATACATTAAACTATAATAATATACTCCATATATATGTCATATTCTATATATAATAATTGATGTCATAAAGAGAAATTGTTTAAGGAAGAATAAAAGAAATCAAGATCGTTGACCTTTCAGTGGCCTATATAAACATGTCTTAGACTCAACACTCAAACACAGAGAAACAGATTGAGCCTGACGAGAAGAAAAAGAAAAGAGAGATGAGGACTGATGTGGCACGGCTCAGGTGTGGGAAGACAATTCCATTGCTTGGAATGGGCACTTATTGTCCTCAAAAAGATCGAGAGAGCACCATCTCAGCCGTCCATCAAGCCATCAAGGTTCATTTTCTCTCTTCTAAAATTATTTCATGGAGTTACTTTTATTATAACAAAAAAACTTTATGATCAAATGATCTTATAATATATTGTGTGTGTTTTCTTGTACATCACTTTTCACTCTGAGTAGAGTATTCATCACTTGACCACCAAATATGATTAAAATATATATTAGTATGAATTTGTATAATAAATTAGAAATTAATACTTAAAAATGTTATATATTCCAATAACAATAAGAAATTTGTTAGAATCCAACTTTTGATATCTCATAGGCTGACTTCTTGGAATGACAGATAGGGTATAGACATTTCGACACAGCAAAGATATATGGATCAGAAGAAGCTCTTGGAACTGCATTAGGTCAAGCTATCTCTTATGGAACTGTCCAGAGAGAAGATATTTTTGTGACTTCAAAGTTATGGTCTAGTGATCACCATGACCCTATCTCTGCTCTCACACAAACTCTCAAGTAAGCATCTCTATCCAAACACAAACAATCACCTACAATATTTTGATGGTTGAGACATCAATCTCATGACATATTATTTATGAAATAATAGGACAATGGGGCTAGAGTATCTAGATAACTATTTGGTGCATTGGCCAATAAAGCTAAAGCCTGGAGTGAGTGACCCAATCCCAAAGGAAGAAGAGTTTGAAAAAGATGTGGGAATTGAAGAAACTTGGCAAGGCATGGAGAGATGCTTAGAGATGGGTTTGTGTAGATCTATTGGTGTTAGCAACTTCTCTTCTAAAAAGATCTATGATCTCCTCGATTTCGCTTCTGTCTATCCTTCTGTTAACCAGGTTTGGATACAAAACACGAATACCAAAACATTCTTGCTTACTATTGGGGAGATTTGATAACTAAGATTTTGTGTATATGCATAGGTGGAGATGCATCCATTGTGGAGACAAAGCAAACTAAGGAAAGTGTGTGAAGAGAACAAGATCCATGTAAGTGGATATTCACCACTTGGTGGTCCAGGGAATTGTTGGGGATCAACGGCTGTGATTGAACACCCTGTCATTAAATCTATTGCTCTCAAGCATAATGCCACTCCAGCTCAGGTAACTCAGTAATATATACATAACTTTTTTTTTATAACTAATATATACATAAGTTGCTTTTGGCTCTTTATCATTTAGTTAAGAGCCTTGTTTAAACACTTTTTTTTTCAACTTGCATTACCTTTATAATTCTTATTGTTTTAAACTATTACGTGTTTGAATTTACATAAACAATTTAACATGCAAAATGTAACCACAAATGATACAAAGAGTAGGAATAATCCTTAACTGATTATAACCAATGATTTA
>CAKOAT010959598.1:0-78446 GCA_932364175.1 Eruca vesicaria subsp. sativa | reverse complement strand
GCGTATAAAGTTTTTGGAGAATCTTGTGACACTACAAATGAGATGTGAAACTATAATGCTACACCATTACTCCAATTAAAAGTCAGATGAGCTTAAACAGTTGGCAAGTAATTAGCTTGTAAAGTTTCCAATAGAATCAAGTTGCAAAATAAAATGTAAGAACAACCGTATTTGGAAACACTCAAAATACTAATGAGGAAATTTATTGAGGAGAGAAGATATCATCTTGAGGTTTGAGAGATATGGATTTGGGTAGGCTAAGAAAATCCCAGAAGACATGGAAAACTCTCGTGCATACGTCCATAGTCCCAATATTCCATATTACATTTCAAGATGTAATACATTAAACTATCATAATATACTCCACATATATATAATACTTCTATATATAATAATTGATGTCATAAAGGGAAATTGTTTAAGGAAGCATAAAAGAAATCAACATCGTTGACCTTTCAGTGGCCTATATAAACATGTCTTAGACTCAACACTCAAACACAGAGAAACAGATTGAGCCTGACGAGAAGAAAAAGAAAAGAGAGATGAGGACTGATGTGGCACGGCTCAGGTGTGGGAAGACGATTCCATTGCTTGGAATGGGCACTTATTGTCCTCAAAAAGATCGAGAGAGCACCATCTCAGCCGTCCATCAAGCCATCAAGGTTCATTTCTCTCTTCTAAAATTATTTTATGGAGTTACTTTTATTATAACAAAAAACTTTATTAGATGATCTTATAATATATTGTGTGTTTAAAAATAAAATAAAATAAAATAAAATAAAATATTGTGTATGTTTTCTTGTATATCACTTCTCACACTGAGTAGAGTATTCATTACTTGACCACCAAATATGATTAAAAGTTTATATTAGTATGAATATGTATAATAAATTAGAAATTAATACATAAAAATGTTAAATATTCCAATAACAATAAGGAATTTGTTAGAATCCAACTTCTTATATCTCATAGGCTGACTTCTTGGAATGACAGATAGGGTATAGACATTTCGACACAGCAAAGATATATGGATCAGAAGAAGCTCTTGGGACTGCATTAGGTCAAGCTATCTCCTATGGAACTGTCCAGAGAGAAGATATCTTTGTGACTTCAAAGTTATGGTCTAGTGATCACCATGACCCTATCTCTGCTCTCACACAAACTCTCAAGTAAGCATCTCTATCCAAACACAAACACTCACCGACAATATTTTGATGGTTGACACATCAATCTCATGACATATTATTTATGAAATAATAGGACAATGGGGCTAGAGTATCTAGATAACTATTTGGTGCATTGGCCAATAAAGCTAAAGCCTGGAGTGAGTGACCCAATCCCAAAGGAAGAAGAGTTTGAAAAAGATGTGGGAATTGAAGAAACTTGGCAAGGCATGGAGAGATGCTTGGAGATGGGTTTGTGTAGATCTATTGGTGTTAGCAACTTCTCTTCTAAAAAGATCTATGATCTCCTCGATTTCGCTTCTGTCTATCCTTCTGTTAACCAGGTTTGGATACAAAACACGAATACCAAAAAATTCTTGCTTACTATTGGGGAGATTTGATAACTAAGATTTTGTGTATATGTATAGGTGGAGATGCATCCATTGTGGAGACAAAGCAAGCTAAGGAAAGTGTGTGAAGAGAACAAGATCCATGTAAGTGGATATTCACCACTTGGTGGTCCAGGGAATTGTTGGGGATCAACGGCTGTGATTGAACACCCTGTCATTAAATCTATTGCTCTCAAGCATAATGCCACTCCAGCTCAGGTAACTCAGTAATATATACATAACTTTCTTTTTATAACTAATATATACATAAGTTGCTTTTGGCTCTTTATCATTTAGTTAAGAGCCTTGTTTAAACACTTTTTTTTTTCAACTTGGCATTACCTTTATAATTCTTATTGTTATAATATAGACTATTACGTGTTTGAATTTACATAAACAATTTAACATGCAAATGTAACCACAAATGATAAAAAGAGTAAGAATAATCCTTAACTGATTATAACCAATTATTTATAAATGAAGGTGGCTCTAAGGTGGGGAATGTCAAAAGGGGCAAGTGTGATAGTGAAAAGTTTCAATGGGGAAAGAATGAGAGAAAACAAGAGAGCCTTAGATATTAAATTGGATGACCAAGACTTATCATTCATTGACCAATTGGAGGAGTGGAAGATCATGAGAGGAGATTTTCTTGTTAATCAAACCACAAGCCCTTACAAATCCATCCAACAACTTTGGGATGATGAGATATAACTGATTAGAGCTTCACATAATTCCATCCAAAATGTAATTTCATCTTCACATAATGTTGCTTATGATCATAATTTCTCTTGGTATATATAGTCATACAACATGAAAGTACAAGTTCTTGGTTAATTTGATATAGTCCTCTTTTTCATGGAACTTAACGATTTCTGATTTTGAATCCTGCTCACAAACGAAGAACTGTGGATATTGTACAGAACCTGGCGTTAAGATTGCTTACAGAGAGCACATAGTGAGCACGAAATTTATGGGGCCCGGCCCATTTATACATCTCAAAATTTTGATCGCCTCATATTGGACAAAATTTACAATAACTATGGATTTTCTTTTAAAAACGATATGATACTGGTTTATAATCTTAGCCTATGTAGTGCAGACAACGTATAATTAGCGTTTGCAATAGATGAAACAACTTCGTGCAGATTTAAAAAGCTAATAAAAAATGATCACGTATTTTTGGATTCAATGAATAGTAATTTTTGTGTTAAGAAGATGCAAAAATTATGTATAGCAATCAACCTTTGGATATCAAGAGTCATATACCTCTGGGAGTTTTTAGCTTCATAGTCTACATGTACATGGACATGCACATTTGGAGGCATTGTCAGAGAAAGATGCCACTATAACAGCCTGCTTTAACTATATTAGTCTATTAGATTCAGTTCTTTTTTTGATAACCGTGGGGTTTCAGACGATAAGCCCAAACTAATTCCCACAAAACCTTCTATTTGAGCAAGCACGGTTATAGTCGGGAAGATAGTCAAGACGATTCGAACCCAAAATTTTCAAACTGGAGTTCTATACCGCTAGATCAAGAGCTCTTGGTTAATAGATTCAGATTTCTTAGAAGAAAAAATTATTTGATTTTGTTAGAACAAAATATTATGTCTTATTATTTTGATGTTTATATTTTCCTTTCCACAGTTTAATGAGAATGTGAAAGCGACTTTCTGTGCATTTTTATTCTTCTTTAAAAAGGACCAAAACAATAAAAAGGATTCGTCTCTTTTTTGCGTACCTTTCACATTTCTCAATAGTTTTTCGTATCAGCAACACTTTTCTTGTTCGCCTTTACTTTGCAAAAAGTAATTACAAAGAAGAACTACTCAATTTATAGAAGTCATCAGTGCATGACTTAGCTGTGTCCCTAAAACTTCATATGTAATAGTTGTTTTTTTGCTAAAATTTGGATCAAATGTAATAGTTGTATATATAGACCACTTTATGCAGAACGGTTTCTTAATGTTTATAAAATACGATACTACTCACTAAACATTTACAAAAACAATATTGTTTGATATTTAGCGTGTCATATATGTTACAGAAAAAATGTAGCGTGTTATATTTGAACATGAGTCATGATTATATTACAAAAGTCTTTTATAAGGAGTTAATTTATAACCAAAATCAAAAGACAAATGTCCTTTTCTCACTTTTAATTTACATGGCGGAGTATCCGGTCATTCATGAAAGTGAAACCGATTATTTACTTTCCACGAGTCGTACCCGTAGGAGAAGCCATTCGTGTGGAAGTCTACTCATCCGAAGTTTCATTTTGATTAACTTTTTAAGTGGATTTATCTTTTTAATGTTTACTATTTTATTCCACACGAATCAAATTTTATTTGCTTTACATGATGTGGTTTCTTTCAATTCCACTCAATTATTTTGCTTTACCTTCGCACATTAGATAATAACGATCATAAAAAGTTAGTGAATACAAATTCAGTATATTAATTTTATAAGCCTCACAACAAAAAGAAAATGGTCTAACTTTACAAAGTCGTCCAATTCATATCGGCTATAGGAGAGTAGTTATATATCAGATCTTGTAATGAAATCAACTGTAAACTTTGGAAGAGGAGGTAGAAGTGAAGTTGAACTAGTTGAAGTTTATTTTTATTATTTCGAAAGAGTTAAGTGTCTCCTTCTTTTTAACAAAAAAGTGTCTCATTCTTGGAAAAAAACATTATAAAAGAAAAGGTGGGTTTACTCTTGAATCATAGTGGAGAATTGACTCTGGTTTCTGATGCTTGGTGAGTTAAGGTGGTCGACAGTAATTACTGTGGTCATGTGAGCACATTCTGATTTCATTACTAATAATCTGATCGGTTAGGATCTTGAAATTTTTAGTTAACTTTTGTTTCATATCCTGAAAAGTGGTCAAGATGGCCTGGTAGGTCAGCCATATCTTGTGTTCCTTAGGCACTAAAATGCGTTTGCGTTAAAAACCCATCCGGCATCAAAAACATATAATCGCTATGTTAAAACCACTCTGCTTCTTCTATACGTTTATGAAACCTTTTTATTCATATTTTCTCTTACAAACTATAAAACATAGTTTTAACACTTTCATGTTCTTAAACCAACTAAACAAAAGAAACTTCATTAAACTGCCAATTGAAAATAACCTAATTATATCCTATGGATTTTAGAGAAATGACAAACTGCTTTGCCACAAAGTGAATTTATGTAAAGGGCAAAATAAAGGGAAAGAGAACTAAAAAGTAACTTGTCAATCTCTTTAATTTCAGTGCCAACAAATACTGTCTCCCACGCCATTTAGTATTAAATGGAAATTAAAAAATGGTTCAGGATATTACATTTGTGGCTTAGATTAGTTGAGCTGTCCAAAATATCTAAGTTGCTATCAGATACCAGACCAAAGTTGTGAAAAAAAAGAAATAAATCTGGAAAGCAATGTGTGCCATCCTTTCCAGCGTAAGTATTCAAAAAGGAAATGAAATGAAATTAAGAAAACATATTATATGACCTTTTTCAACACAATATCAAAAAGGGAAGAGACTGTCTATTGTCTTCGTTTTTTTCTAAATTTGTTTATATAAGGTCGGTTCCTGATTACATTGTTTTGATATGGATGGTCAACAAATTATCTGAGAAATACATTTCTTAACAAATCTCGAAGATTTAAAACCCAAAAAGAAAAAGAATACTAGACACGGCTTAAGATAAACCATGGCCAAAACTGATAAAACCCTAGTACTACACATGCTTTTAACTTGTATCCATATTCAACAAAAAGATAACTCGCTGTCTTAAGCTTGTGCTGTCTTTTCGTGCCCACACACACCAGTTCACAATTATTAGTAATCGCATAAAAGATGTAAAATTCAAGAAAGCGCCACTTTTATACATTATCAATTTCTTATCTTATCTTGTTATCCACTCGTGTAAAGTTATGTCTACCTCATGTATTTTGTAACAGTTCTTTTACAATTCTACTGCTAGCTCTGTCACACTATCGATACTGCAAAACAAACGTCAAAACGAACACTTCTGCAAATATATTCATTTTATAATAAAAATCAAACTTATTAAAAGAAAGTAAAACGTAGATGGTACAAAAACTGTTAAAGCCTATGAATACATAGTCGAAAAAACATGTAAACCATAAAGTATGCATAGGATCACATCTGTTCATGGAAATTGACTGATCTTGATAGGGCAGCTGGATTTGCACATAGAACGAGAGAAGTCTCTGCTTCTTCTTTGTTGACCTCTTTCTTGGAATCAAACCCTTTGAACATAACTTCGTTCTTGATCCCAAGTGTTGTCCATATAGAACTCTTTGCAGCTTCATTAGGATCATCAATCCTCAAAGTCTTAGGAACCAATACAGATCCATTAATCTGCTTTCGCTTGATCTTCTCATCTTCCTCTCTTGCATGCTTACCAAGAGTAGGATTAGGACTTGAATAAGGCGAAGAAGAAACTATTGGCACGTTCCAATAAGGGTAAACCGGGTAAAAACCAGGATTCCACGTGTACGGCCATGAAACTCCAGGCATGCAACTCAAACCATTACGTGTTCTTGAATCATCAACCGTGTGGTGGTGGTTATGCTTCTCTACCTGAGCTGATACTAGCTTGGGATTCAAGAAACTATTATTCGACGTATTGTGATCATCTTTGAGGCTAAAGTTAAGGACCGGACCATTGGTTTCTGAGATGGTGACGTGGCGATAATGTGAGGATGGTGAGTTGTTCTTGTTCTTGCGTCGTCCGGCTCCGACAGGGACACTTCTCATGGTCCCACCAGAGGTCCAATATCTTTGACAAGCTTTGCAGAAATGGCGAGGTTGGTTTACGTTGTAATTGTTGTAATAACAGAACTTTGTTTCCATACTGTTGCATCTTGGACATGGAAGAATCTTTGTTGGTTTCTTTAGGGTTTTGTCTTTCTCCGATTGGTCAGTTAATGTCTCGTTTTGGTTCTGAGCCAATAGAATGGAACCGGATTATTAAAAACGAATAATATATATTTAAAGACCATATAATAAAAATGATATAACGAAATGAGCTAAAGAATAACTAAATGAATTTGAAAATATATATTGCTTATTATTGATGAGTATCTGAAGATGAAGGTTCTAGATAAAATTTTGGTGGACAAAAAGTATTTTTGAGAATACACTTTACCTAAACCTAAATTCTCTGTCTCACTTTTTAATGTTTATCAAACGAAAAAGCAATCCTTTTTTACTAAAATATGATTTTATTTTATAGAAAACGAATGTGCTTTTTCGTGTCATGAAAAGTCACCGAACAAAACAGTACTACAACCTCAACTTCACCAAAAAAAAAAAAAAACAGACTCCCAAACTAAGAATGATCTAAAGAGGAACATTGAGTTATATGAAAAAAAACCTTGACCTCTGTATTAAATGGAAAATTGAACATAAACACATGAGACCACATCGAGTTTTAACTTTACTAGCTAGTACGTAGCTACTATCATATGGTTAATAAGCAGAAATGGTTTTCAAGCCCAACAAAATATCAAAACCATTTTTCTTTAAAACTATCTTTGTAACAAAGCAAGAATCAGTACCTTCTCTGCGGATAATTCATCTTCTTCAGCTTGTAAAACCTTTGAAAGAGGAATTTTCATCCCGAAGAGCTTGATCGCTGGATCTTTACTTTCTAGCATTATTTTTTTTTTTGTAGTGTTTTGTTTATCGTAGGTCTCTGACTCTCTCTTTCTTTTTTCTTTTCTTTTCTTGAGTTTGGTAGATTGGAAAATTTTGGGTTTAGAATCGTGAGATTTGAGATTTTGATACGTTTTATAAAAAGTGAAGTGGGTCACACGTCAGCATTTTCGTTTGATTTCCAGCCACAAATTCATGTGGCCTATGATATTTTACTTTTCTCCTAAACCCCCTAGGCCCCTGACCTGATTGGTTCTTGGATCAGGTTTTGGTGTGACCATATTAACAAGAATGATCATTTGTTTTTGGTCAATCTTTTTTATTTGCCAAGACATGTTCACACTTTGTAAAAAACAAAGACATGTTCACTAAACTTCTCGTTGAAAAAACAAAGGATAAAGCATACAAACAATACAAACACAAGAATACCGCCAGAGTTGTTGGCTCCATTAGTCGAATATATGTAACTTATTGCAAGAAAAAGGCTACTTAGAGCATCAACAATGGTAAGAGCTGATTCCCTAATTTCTCATGTAATTAATTATGCTTACATGATATTTTTGGGAGAATTTCAATTCTACCACAAGTTTGATAGCACTTTTCAAATTTATCATTAATAAATAATTATTTTCACAAATACTCTAAATTTGTGATACAATAACACTAAATTAATTTTTTAAACATTTAAAAAAATCAACTCTAACCTTTTAATATTAAACTCTAAACAATAATCACTGCAGTATAAACCAAATGTTAGTATATGTTTTTATTTGTGGTCTTTTAAAAAAATGGTACTTAATTTGGTATTTTTAACAAATTCTCATTTTTTTAAGATATTAAAATTTCTGAATTTGGCCAAACAAATGTATGCTCTGAAATGGTCATATCTTTGAACCGAACCTATTAGAAAAAAGCCACACATAATATACCATTTTAGTTCGCAACACTTCTCTTCCATTGGATCCATTTTAACAAATAACCTTCTAGTTATACTTTAACACGAGATTGAGATTCTCACAGGAGAATATAGAGATCCTGAGATTAGAAGCAGGCCTAGAAGCCCAAAGAATCTTCAAGATTAATAAGCCCATTTAGCAAGAAAAAGCCCAAAGTCAAAGTTTCCTCTCAAATTGTGAACATAGAGACAAGCTGCTGCTTCTGATTCTTAAACTTAGGTAGCATTAGACAACATCATAACTTTAAATAAGTCTATAGCAACAGAACTTAACATAAAAGCTCCAAAACTTCAAATCTAAAGAAAGACAACAAGAGCCACAGCAACCAAAATTCATCTTCTGAATCTCCCACCTCTACCACCACCACGACCACCTCTCCTTCCACCACCACCACCACGACCTCCTCCACCATGTCCATTACCATTAGATCCAGGAGTCTTCATGTTTTCAGGCAACGGGAGGATGTGATCAACGCATTTCCTGTAGCTGAAATCATCAGCAGAATCGTCTTCCCTAACCAGAAAGAAGCAGCGGCTCTTCCACATTGGGTGGGTTCTTACTTGGAAGGCTTTGATTCCTCCTCCAATCTTGTTGTCAGGCTCAGTGTGGCCTTTCTTGATCAGATCTAGCAGCACCATGTATTCATACTGAAAATGTAAACAAGTTAGTTAGAATCTTCAAAGAAACTGTAATAACATGCACATACATTATACCTCAATTTAACCTCCTTTTAAACCAATGTTCAAGAAATTGATACGGGGTAATTAAACACGAGGATTATTGTTTAGACGGGCGCCTAGACCGATTTTTAACCAATTTATTAACGTCTAGACCAATTTTTTTCTTTAAAAAAAACAGTTTAAAAAGACAGAACACTGTCATAAACAAATTGCAGAATCAAATATACACAACCATTATACACGACTTTAATCATGTATTAACCTCTTCCTAAACACATTGCATCATCCAGACCAATAATCATTATTACCAATCAATAAATAAGAAACAAAACAGAGCTTTAAAATACAAAACTCAACCAAAACCAAAGAAACACATTGATTTGCAAAGAACTTTCCAACCATAATCAAAGTAACAACTACAAAGGAACACATTTTCACTACAAAGTCACATTTTTTTTTTCATATTCAAAATAAAAATCGAAACTTTACAATTAAAAAGGGCAAGAGACAAGACATTATAACCAAACAAAGAACAGACTTTTATATGCCACACTTATCATCTGTCTCAGTTTGGCTACAAAGTCACGAACTTTAATCATGTATTATCCTCTTCCTAAACACATAGCATCATCTAAAACCACAAACATTATTACCAATCAATAGATAAGAGCCAAAACAGAGTTTCTACACACAAAAAAAAAAAAACTCAATCAAAACTGACAAAGAACAGACTTTTTGCAGTAATCAAAGGAACCCACTTCACAAACTGTCTCAGTATAGCTACAAAGTCACAACTTTTACAATATTAACAATAAAAACCGAAACTTTACAACTAAAAAAAAAAGCAAAAAGACAAGAACAAAGAGAAACACATAGTTTATGTCATACCTTGTTGACATCGAGATCAGTTGGCCAGAAGTGCATAAACTTGGTGAAGTAATCAAACATCGCCACAGCGGTAACAAACTCTTTCGGACCTAGTTTAACCGGATCCGACCCGTTAAGTTTCTCTTCATCTTCTCCCACTTTCTGCTTCTTAGATTCGCCTCCAGCATCCTCTGTTTCTGTCTCCTCTCTCGCACGTTTCTCAGCAGCTTCGACTTCTGTTATTGGGTCGGAAGCGATGATCTCCTGTTGCTCAGCCATTGAGAAGTTTTCGCCTTTTCACTCTCTTTGTGCGGTTGCTAGGGTTTAAGCTTTAGACGGAGTGTGCTACTGAAAAGATAGATAATTGGTTTTCTTATATAGTGTCGGTTTTCAATTACACTTAACCGGTTTTGGTTCGGTTTTGTTAATTTAATTGCTTTATTTATTTATTTATACTCTTTTACTATTTTCCTCCCTATAGACAATTAGTTTTTATGAGATTATGTTTAATGAGTTTGTAATGTAAAAGTATAGAAACATTTCCAGCTTAATTTTATATATTTTTTAAAAAATGACATTTTCTAATTTTTTTAAAAAATCAGTATTTTAAATATATATATATATATACATATATTACGATAAAAAATTATATCTAATAGATTTCTTGTATTTACTTATAATATTTTTAGAAATCATTTAAGCATTAGAGATATTAGAATCACAAATATTTCTATTATTATAACGTTTTTATTTGAATGAATAATTGATCTACATTTCCATATCGAATTTCTAAAATTTTCTTATATATTATAATTGATCTACATTTCCATATCGAATTTCTAAAATTTTCTATTAGTTTTATCTTATTTGTTAAAATTTTCTTATATATTATCTTCTTTTGGACTTTATCTTATCTAAATTCTAACAAATACCAGGATTGTTTAACATTTACACCATATTTTTTTTTAAAAAAATCTTACATATTATCTTCTTTTTTGGATGTCATATCATCTAAATCTAACAGATACCAGGATTGTTTAACATTTACAATTACACCCCAAAAATGTTAGAATTTTCTTATAGATTATCCTCTCTTTTAGATACCATATATTATCTAAAACTAACAAATACCAGGATTATTTAACATTTAAATTTTAAACCCACATTATAAAGTTGTGGTCTAGTTTCTTGTTCGCAAGTTCTGTTCTTGATGCACATATGTTCTTAGCTGTTAAAACTAGAGTGAGAGCAGAGGTAAGTAAAGTAGACCGGTTTATATGATTTGTTAATTGCATAAGGGAATCGGAAACGCATACTAGATTAATCAGGTTTCTGCAATTTAAGAAGAAAACCAAATTACCCAACAGAGAGGTCCTGAGCTTTACATTCAAGAATACAAAAGAGAAATTCAAAACTTTGGTGAGAGTTTATCAGAAAACACAAGTAGTTTTATCGTTTGAACTTCTTGGAAGATTTCTTGTCTCTGTTATCTCCTTTATTACCTCCTTTGTTACCATCCAAGAACCTCTCACTCTCTTCATCATCTTCTCCTCTTCTCTTCTTCCTACCTGCTGATTCCTTCATATTCTGCAACAGAGATTTGCCAAAAGAACACTCATAATCTAAGAGAGAAGCAAAAACAAATATTAACCTTTTAAACAGTATTATTATGCTAAGTAAAAAAAAGTACCATTGCGGATAATTTTTTGGCTTCTGAAACTCTCTCCAACAATGACAAGACTTCGTCCTCCTCAGCTGGATATTCAGGTAGCTTCTTGCCTGAATGTAGAAACAAACATTGTCACATGTCTTTATCCTATGAGAGAACAAAACTAAATTGATTATTTTTGTTTTACTTACTTACCTATGAGTTTTTCAATTTGCAAGTACCATTCGAGCTCATACTGGTTTACAAGTGATATCCCAACACCAGAACGTCCAGCACGAGCTGTTCTTCCCACTCTATGAATGTAATCCTATGACAAAAAAACTTGGAAGGTTGTGAATGTATGTTCTTAATATCACTGAGACATGAAAAAAAAAACAGAGGAAGAAGGGAGCTAACCTTTGAGTTTGTGGGAATGTCGTAATTGATAACCATATCAACAGATGGGATATCAAGCCCTCTACTAGCGACATCCGTGCAAACCAAGATGTTACATTCCCCTGCTTTGAACTTATTCAATGCTCCTAATCTCTTTGTCTGTTGTGGATATTTGGAAAAAAGAAATATGAGAAAATTTCAACCAAGTCTCAAGTTATGTTGTAATCATTAGAAACTGGAGTAGGTTGGTCATTAACCTGAGTCATTTGACCACTGATAGGAATGGCTCTAAAGCCAAGGCTCCGAAGCATCAAAGCCATGAAACGAGTACCATCACAAGTTCGGGTGAAAATCATTGATGTTGAGTCTGGCATTTCAGTCAGAATGTACACAAGGTAGCAGTCCTGTTCAAATCATTACATTCAAAGAGGTTAAATATGTGTTTGCTATTATCTATATATATCTACCAGGTACCTTGTATTTAGCAGGAACAAACCGATACTGCTGTTTAAGAGTATCAACTGTGGAATATTTGGAGGCAGCCTCAATCTAAAGGTAAACAATAAACATCAAAAATGTTATACATTAAAGTTAAAATTTATTGATTCCGTACCTTCACAGGATTCCTTAAGCATGCTCTTTGAAGTTTCCGAACCTACAAGAACAAAAAAACATATTCAGTCACTTTAAATCAGTTGATCGTTCATAACACTTCCACATCACCAAAATATTACAGAGAGCAGTTAGATCGATTAATACAAGCAAGCAAGGTTCCTACCTTTTTAGTCATAGTTGCTGAAAAGAGATACGTTTTACGGTCACGAGGGATCTCTTCCAAAATCTGGTTAAGAGATTTCTCAAAATCTTCATTCAGCAGTCTATCTGCTTCATCAAGAACCTGACCACAAACAATGTAAAGTAGATTTAAAATAAAAAAACTGATGGTAACAAATAACAAACTATATACCAAAACAAACAAACAAAAAAAAAAGCTTAAACTTACCAGATACTTCAACGTCTTTAGAGAAAAGCCTTTAGTGTCAGACATATGATCCCAAAGACGACCAGGTGTTGCAACCTATATAACAATATTAAGTAACTGCATACACTCAAACAACTAACAATTAAATAAAATAAACATACAATAACATGAGGCCGTTTCCCAAGAGCAATAGTTTGCTGCATCCTGTCTATACCTCCAACAAGCTGTAAAAAAAAACATATACAGTTAAAAACCATTTTGTATCACCAATTTATATTAATTTACAGTAAGTAAAGATGGGTAAAAAAACATCAGCTTACCACAGCACACCTAAGACTAATATCAGATCCTAGAGCTTCAAACTGCTCAGCAATCTGTATTGCTAACTCTCTACAAATCAGAAAAAAAAAATAACAATTAAATCAAATCCACAGAACAATAAAACCAAACATTAGTAAGAGAAACAAACCTAGTTGGAGACAAAACACAGGCGAAGAAAGCAGGATCAGGTCTACGTCCTTTCTTAGGCTCAGCATCATTAACATACTGAAGAAGTGCTTGCAAAATAGGCAAAGCAAAGGCTCCGGTTTTACCAGAACCGGTTTGCGCAAGTCCAATTACATCTTTCCCTGCCAAAAAAATTAATTACAATTAGATTCAAGTCAACAAAACCCTAATAATAGTTACAAGCTTTGCTTTGGTCTCAAAGACTGTGTACCTTCAAGAGCATAAGGAAGGGCTTCAGCTTGAATCTTGGTAGGGTTGTTCCATCCCAACCTTTCGCAAGCTTTCACAAGCTCCTCACGCACACCTAGCTCTTTAAACGTCTTCACCACTTCCTTCTCTTCCTCCATCTTCTCAATACCCACCACCAAAGTTTAGGGCTTTAGAAATCAATTTTGAGCAAATCGGCGAGTATAACAATAAAAATCGAAACTTTACAATAGACAATAGGCAAAAAAACAAGAACAAGAGAAACACTCATCTAAAACCACAAACATTATTACCAATCAATAAATAAGAGACAAAACAGAGTTTCTACACACACAAAAAAACTCAATCAAAACTGACAAAGAACATAATTTTTTGCAGTAATCAAAGTAACCCACTTCACAAGGTGTCTCAGTATAGCTACAAAGTCACAACTTTAATAATATTAACAATAAAAATCGAAACTTTACAATAAACAATAGGCAAAAAGACAAGAACAGGAGAAACACTAGTTTATGTTATACCGCAGCTTCGACTTCCGTGTCTGTTATTGGGTCGGAAGCGATGATCCCTTGTTGCTCAGCCATTGTTAAAGCGATGATCTCTCAGCTAGGGTTTAAGGTTTAGACAGAGTGTGCTACTGAAAAATTAGAAAATTGGTATTGTTATATAGTGTCAGTTTTCAATTACACTAAACCGGTTCGGTTTTGTTAATTTAATTGCTTTGTTTATTTATACTCCTTTACTGTTTTCCGTATAAACAATAAGTTTTAGTGAGGTTATGGGGTGATTCGTAGTTGTTGTAGGTGATGTCTATAGCCCTATTTATTTCTACAACATAAATTTAGAACAATTAAGTTTTAATTTTTTTCTGAAACCACAACTCTTGAAATAATTTACAGTTATACAAATGCTCTGCAGAGTCAAATATCCAAAGCAATTTTTTAGTGCTTTCCAAAAAATCTACAACAATAAAATATGTGCTTTGCAGAGTCAAATATCCAAAGCAATTTTTTAGTGTTTTCCAAAAAATCTACAGCAATAAAATCTAAAGCCACAGCAAAAAATCTACAGATTTTTTTCTACAGCAAAAACTTTAAAGTTACAGACATTACTAATCGGACCCTATGTTAATTGTTAATGAGTTTGTAATGTAAAAGTATACAAACATTTCCAACTTAATTTTATATATTTTTTTAAAATGATGTTGTTAAAAATAATATTTTTCTACTTTTCTTAAATATCAGTATTTTAAACATGTATATATTAGAATAAAACTTATATCTAGTAGAGTTCTTTTATTTATTTATAATATTTCTAGAAACCATTTAAGCATTAGAGATATTCAAATTACAAAATATTTCTATTTATGATAACCTTTTTATTTGAATGAATAACTGATCAACATTTCAATACTGAATTTCTAAAATATTAGTTTTTATCTTATTTGTTAAAATTTTCTTATATATTATCTTCTTTTTTTTGGATACCCTATTATCTAGACTCTAACAAATATCATGATTATTTAACATTTATACCCAAAAAAAATATTAAAATTTTCTTATATATTATCTTCTTTTTCGGACACCATATCATCTAAATTCTAACAAATATCAAGACTATTTAACATTTACACCTAAAAAAAAAATGTTAAAATGTTCTTATATATTATCTTCTTTGTTTGGACACCATATCATCTAAATTCTAACAAATATCAGGATTATTTAACATTTACACTAAAAAAATGTTAAAATTTTCTTATATATCATTTTCTCTTTTAGATACCAGATTATCTAAATCAAACAAATATCAGGATTATTTAACATTTACACCCCAAAAATTACCAGGATTGGTACAATTTTTTTTAAAAGAAAATTATGAAAAATCTGATAACACCAAGAAACTAACTCCGTTACCGCTTGGTCTAAGAGTAGGTGAGAGAGAGAGATTATCAACTCATCTGAGAATGCCTTTTAACGGACGCACCGTGTCAAACCATCAACATCCATAAACTCCGTTTTTGTGTATTACAAAAACGTATAGATACAGTATACACGCGCTTCAAGACATTTAATAATTACTTATCTCCAAAAAAATCATTCAGACCGAACATCATCAAAACAAGAAAACACATTTGTCCAAAGATCGCTTGTTTCTACGATTTCCAGATTATTTTCTATCAGGTAACAATAATAATCTTTGATCTTTATCTTTGTCTTTGTCTTTAGATTACCGATTGAGAATTTTGATTTCTGCTATTTTTACGGTTTCATTTCTGAATTGTGATCTATACTCATATTTGTCCCTCTCTTTAGTTTTCATTATTAAAATTTGGATTCTTGAAAATAGAACATTTGTAATTTTGGGGGATTTCTTGTTTTTTTATTACAGGTCAACGTTTTTTTCAGCATTGAGGAGATGTCTGATCATCTGAGTTCATGTACCGACCGTCTCGTTACATCTGATCACTTAAACACAGAGAAGGTATCCAATGGAGAAAGTTCTAAAGCTCAAGGCGCCACAAGCATGTCTTCTACTAAACCTGAGGAAGTAGAAGAAGAAAGACATGTCACTAATGAAGAGGAACCACTTATTCAATCAGTTGAATGCCGTATTTGTCAAGAGGAAGATTCTGTTAAAAACCTCGAGTCTCCATGTTCTTGTATCGGCAGCTTGAAGGTGAGTTGTTATTCTGTTTTTTTTTTTTTTGTAGGTATATTCCACCTGAAAACTGGACTCTTTTGTTTTTTTTTTCTGTTGTGTTTCAGTATGCTCATAGGAAGTGTGTTCAACGTTGGTGTAATGAGAAAGGCGACACTATCTGTGAAATATGCCACAAGGTAAATATAATAATCAATGTTCAAGAAATCGCTAGGCGTTTATTAGTCATTTTATAAGGAATTATTGTTTATTCGGACGCCTAGATCGATTTTTTTGTTTTAAATAATCATTTTAAGAAATCATTTCGCTTAAATCTGATTTGTCGCCTATGCATAATAGTAATCACTGACATGCATAATAATCCTTTTTCATACAAGAGTACTAAGATATTGTTATCTTCTCCTTTTTATGATAACAGTCTTATCAACCTGGCTATACAGCTCCACCACCACCTCCTCCTGATGATACTATAATCGATATCCGGTAACGTTTTCTGAATCTATGTCTCTTATGGTTTCATATAGAAAAATATCAAGAAACGTTCCTCATAATGCGTTATGTTTGTGTGTGTGTTATGCAGTGAAGATTGGGCTAATGGTGTGCCCTTAGACTTAAACGACCCGCGCATTTTAGCAATGGCGGCTGCAGAACGCCACTTCTTTGATGCGGACTATGATGAATATGCTGATGCCAACTCTAGTGGAACTGCTTTTCTTCGCTCCGCTGCTCTTATAGTAAGCCTACACACTTATGTTCTGTTTATAACATTTCTTTGTTTAAAAATAGAAACTTATTATTGATGGTTAAATTGGCAGTTAATGGCACTTTTGTTGTTACGTCACGCTATGAACCTTTCAAACAACACCTCAGACGATGGAGAAGATGATCCCTCAGCTTTCTTCTTTGTAAGCTCACTGTCCTTTACATAATCTTAATTAATATTTGCTTTCTTGTCATAACGCTTGTTCTTTTGTGTTTCCCTTTGGTTCTCGTCAGCTTTTCATGCTACGTGCTGCTGGTTTTCTCCTCCCTTGTTACATTATGGCTTGGGCAATCAGTATATTACAACGCCGTAGACAAAGACAGGTAAAATAACCCACTGCACACACATAAGTCTAAGATTTTATGTTTACTTATGTCTTGTGTGTTGTTTATATCAGGAAGCAGCAGCTCTGGCGGCTGCAGAAGTTGCGTTTATGTTACACAATGGCGGTGGAGTTCAACGCAGAGGAGGATTGCACTTTGGTGTAGCACCTGAGCTGATACCGAGTCCACAACACCAACCTGAAGCTTCACCGTAATGATTATATTCTTGATCACTAGTAAAAGAAACTAAAGAACATCATCCAGGGCTTTGGTTTCTCTGTCTGTAGTAGCTGGTTGTTGTTTATTCGGTTCTTGTTCTGAGCAAAACACGAAACTGAGATTAAAATACAATACGGGAAGTTTCTGTGTCTATGTTCTTGCAGACCAGAAAATAAAGATTGTTCACCAATCAATTTAATAAATTATGTATATGCTTTTAATTTTCTTTTGGTAGTTCTTGATATCATTATGTAGGTTTTGGTATAACGAATAAATCATTCTCTTACCCAATAGATATTTATGAGATTTCGGTTTGGTTAATGTTCGGTTTCAATTCGGTTCTGGATATCTGTTTAATATGTGATCAAATATATATACAAAATATATTGGCTAATATGTTAATTTAAATGATCTAGTGTTTATATGCTTACATATTCGTCAATCTAACAAAAATTCAAGTCAATAAATGTTAATTTTATAATATTTACTGAATTTTATCATAGAATACTATATAGCTATTAATAATTGTAATCTCAATTGATGTCAAAGATTATAAATTTTATCTAAGTGAAATGTTATATCTTTCTATTACAAATAAAAATTAGATCTAAAAAAACACCTAATAGATATTTATGTAATAAAACTGTTTTTTGAAATAGTGCGTCTATTTAATATTAGTTACTTTTTAAAATAGTTAATTTTTATATAATAAATGTGTTTTTAGGGGTTAGTCAACTTATTAGGTTGTATATGAAGCTTAAATAAATTACTCATTGGAAAACTAGAAATGATGTTCATGTACCATGAAAATAAGTTTATATATCAATTAAGAGTGTTATTATACATTTTTAAACAACACTAAAGCGGCTAAAAAATATAGATAACATTTATCAGAAAATTCAATATTTTCGTAAGGGTTAACCCACATATTTCAAAGAAAACTAGAAAATATGATATTTTTTTTTTAATGCATAGATGCATAATACACTAATTAGGTCGTATATAAAATTTAAATAAATTACTCGTTGGAAAATTAGAAATGATGTCCATGTACCATAAAAATATGTTTATATATATCAAAAATTATATTTTTATTAGGTATTTTAAAACAATACTAAAGCGGCTAAATAGTATAGATAGCATTTATCAGAAAATGCAATCTTCTCGTAAGGGTTAACCCATATTATTTCAAAGAAAACTAAAAAAATATGATATTTTTGTTTTAATGCACTCATGCATCATACACTGACATAGTATAAAGATTAAATAGCTTTGAGACCTTATGTGTTCTGATTTTGCTAGAAAATAGAGATTTTATAGGAGAACGTCTACTAACTAGGTCGTATATAAAGTTTAATAAATTACTCATTCAAAAATTAGAAATGATACCCATGTACAGTAAAAATATGTTTAGCATAAATCAATATGCATTTAGAGTGTGGTTAAATACATTTAAAACAACATTAAAGAGGCTAAACTTTAATATATATATATATATATATATATATATATGTATATATATATATTATTTATCAAAAACTTTGATCTTTCTGTATGGGTTAGCCCACATATATCAAAATAAATTAGAAAATTAAAGAGATGCATAGATGCATAATACACTAACATAGTATGAAGATTAAAGAGATGTGAAACCTTATATGTTCCCATTTTTCTACAAAATAGAAAGTAGACATTTTATAGAGGTTAGTCCACTTATTAAATCGTATATAAAATTTAAATAAATTACTCGTTGGAAAATTAGAAACGATGTCCATGTACCATAAAAATATGTTTATATATATAAAAGGAGTTTTATTAGGTATTTTGAAACAATACTAAAGCGACTAAATAGTATAGATAGCATTTATCAGAAAATGCAATCTTCTCGTAAGGGGTAACCCACATATTTCAAAGAAAACTAAAAAAATATGATATTTTTGTTTTAATGCACTCATGCAACATAGGCTGACATAGTATAAAGATTAAATAGGTTTGAGACTTTATATTTTCCGGTTTTACTAGAAAATAGAGATTTTATAGGAGAACGTCTACTAATTAGGTCGTATATAAAGTTTAATAAATTACTCGTTCGAAAATTAGAAATGATACCCATGTACAATAAAACTATGTTTAGAATAAATCAATTGAATTTAGAGTGTGGTTAATTACTTTTGAAACAACATTAAAGAAACTAAACTTTAAAATATATATATATATATATATATATNACTAGCTTTTGACCCGCGCGTCCGCGCGGGTGTATGTTTTGTATAATTATATGTTTGTGTTAGTTGTATAAACATTCATGTTTATGTTTATAGGTTACTGAGTTATGATGTCGGTGTATCTTGTTCATTTTGTTTAGTATTTTATTTAACTATCATGTTGTATTTTTGATATTGTATTTTTTTATTTTATGTAGTAAATTAAACAATTAAGTGTAAAATATTAGAGTATTTTTGTTGAAACTCTGTGTGTTCTATTAAATTATACTGTAAATTTTATGACTATTATTCTTATTTAGAATTATATTTTATAGATATTTTTAACTAAATTATTTCAGACAACAACAATAAAACAACATTCAGAAAAAAACAGATCTCTAACAGTTTTATCAATAAAGACAACTATAACTGATTAACTGAATTGAGCAATTTGGTTTTGATTTAAAATTAGTAGACCTTAAACATTAATATAAGTGCATATAACTTTTTTCCAGGAAAAGAAACAGAAACAGGTTTGTCTTGTACGATTTTTTTGTTCCCGTAGAAAGTTTTGTTTCTCTTTCTGATCTCTTTGTTGGTGCCGTTTGTTTTCTGATGATAGTTTGCTAAACGGCGGGTGAATACTTGAGTCAAAGGATGAGAGAAGAAAGATTTATTGATTTCTACTGCAGATTTGGCATACATGTTCGAGTTTGTAGATTTATGTTGAACTTTGTATTTTACGATTAATTGTTCCTTTAGAAATGTTGATTTACCCATTGGTATGCCATCTCAAAGGAATTTTAATAAGATGTTTTCTGCTTCCAAGAATGTAAGCACTTGGTTTTGAGAGAGAAGTAAAAATCATGATTTATGATATTTTCTGAAGTATTTGGTTACAGTGATATGGTATTCATGTTATTAGGGAAGAGGTATATATCTAGTTAGGAAAGATAGGATAAAATCTGGTTACAATAATATAGTAACGACATTATTGGGTAATTATGATTTTTGAGCATTAAAAAATGAATATACTATTCAATATTATTCTCAAATGAGGAATTTCATAAGGTATCTCTTTTAATTTATTTTTACAAAAGAACCTATAAGGTAGAAAAGACCAAATGAAGTATTATTAAAGGGTAAATATATTTTTATAACCCCATGATTAATTAACCCAAGACATTTTTGTTTAGAGTTAAGAGGTGGATTTTTGGGGTTTAGGATTTAAAGTATTCAAAAATACAAAATAAATATTTAAATTTTAAAAATGAAACTTTGAAAAATAGTTTCAAAAAGCAATTTCGGATTTCAAAAAGAAAAAATATTTAAAAATTAATGAAAAAGAGCGAATCTGAAAACATATAATCTAAAAATATTTTAAAAATATTTTTAGATATTTGTTTTTTTTTTTTAAAAAATATTTATATATTTATAAAGCAAATGATACAAATTTTTTTTGTCTCTTTAATGAAATGTCTTTTGGTAATTTTCTTCTTTGATTTTTATTTTCGTGACAAAAATTTAAAAAATGCTATTTGAGAGAATGACTCTTCTCAAATTGATTCGTTTGAATTAGACGCTATATTTTCTAATTTCTTAGATATTATACGTTATTTTCAAGATTATAAACGAAAAACAGAATATTTTGGTGATTGGTTAAATATCTTAATTATTATGAAGACTGCTTGAATAGAGGAAAAAAAATTTGGAAACTAATTTTATTTAGGAGAATATTAAATTATTACTTTCGATTTCGAATTATATAATTTGTAGTGATATTATCGTTTTTTAAGTTAGTTTTGATTGTGAATTACATAATGTCTAATAATAATGATAAAAGTTATGATGTAAATATTAATATTTTGTATCAATCTAACATACAAGTTTTGATTTTGTAGACCAAGATTACCAAGGTATATTCACAATGGAATTCGATGGTTAATGTATGTAGGAATGTATCTATTGACTCTTTTGATTCTGTAGACCAAGAGAAACAATGAATATTTTCCAACTTCATTCGATGTTTTAGATAATTCCAGTGGTATGATGGTGTAATTCTATTTAGATAGTTATTTTTATTTAGTAATGGTTTGTAATTGTGTGGTTTAGAAATAAGACAAATATTGTGTTTCATTAATTGTATAGACTGATATGTAGGCAAGCGAGGATTATGTGGTTTAGTAATGGTTTGATATTGTTTGGTTTATTAATAATTCGAACGTGTCTTGGTTTAATTTAAAAACAAAACTTTATGTTTAATGACAGTGGCATTCCTTGGTAATTATTAGGGAAAATTCAGGGTTAAGTACAAAATGTACTTCTGTTTTAATAGATTAGATANATATATAAAAATGTTTAGAGTGTTATTAGGTACTTTTAAAAAATATTAGAGCAGCTAAATAGTATAGCATTTATCAGAAAATTCATATTTTCGTAGGGATTAACCTACATATTTCAAAGAAAACCAAAAAAATATTATATTTTTGTTTTAATGCATAGATTCATCATGCACTTACATATCATGAAAAATAAAGAGGTTTGAGACCTTATGTGTTCCCGTTTTTTCTGGAAAATAGAAATTTTATAGAGGTTAGTCCACTAATTAGATTGTATATAAAGTTTAAATAAAATATTAGTTGGAAAATTAGAAATGATGCCCATGTACCATGAAAATATAATTAGCATATTTTTTTAGTTTTCTAAAGTTGATCAATAAATTTGATATTTCTAAAGGACTTACCCCTATAAAAAATTAGAAATGATGCCCATGTACCATGAAAACAAAATTGATCAATTACTAAATTTGATCAATAAATTTGATATTTCATCAAAAAAAATATAATTACCATACATCAATTTGCATTTAGAGCGTGATTGTGTATTTTTAAAACAACATTAAAGATGATAATTTTAGTATATATAACATTTTATCAATAAAATCGATCTTTTTGTAGGAGTTAACCCACATATATCAAGATAAATTAAAAAGTTGATATTTTTGTTTTTATTCATAGTTGCATCATGCAGAAAGTAGAGTTTTTTATAGGGGTAAGTCCTTTTATTAGGTTGTATATGAAGTTTACATTAATTACTCATTGAAAAATTAAAAACAATTTCCATGTACCATGAAAATAATTTTATATAAATAAAAATATTTAGAGTGTTATTAGGTGTTTTTAAACAACATTAAAGCGGATAAATAGTATAGATGACATTTATCAGAAAATTCTATATTTTTGTAGGGGTTAACCCACATATTTGAAAGTAAACAGGAAAATATAATATTTTGTTTTAGTGCATAGATGCATCATGAAGTTACATAGTATGAAGATTAAAGAGTTTTTTCTAGAAAATAGAGATTTTATAGGGGTTAGTCTATTAATTAGGTTGTATATGAAGTTTAAATTAACTACTCATCGGAAAATTAGAAAAAATGCTCATGTACCATGAAAATAAGCATATATATAGTGTAATTATGTATTTTTAAAGAAAATTAAAGTGGGTAAATAGTATAGATGACATTTACCAAAAAATTCAATTTTTTTTGTAGGGATTAACCCACATATTTCAAAGAAAATTGGAAAATATGATATTTTTGTTTTATTGCATAGATTCATCATGCAGTTTCATAGTATGAAAATTAAAGAGTTTTGAGACTTTATGTGTTCCGGTTTTTCTAGAAAACAGAGATTTTATAGGGGTTAGTCTACTAATTAGGTCGTATATGAAGTTTAAATAAATTAATGCTTGGAAAAACAGAAATAATGCCCATGTACCATGCAAATATGTTTATCATACATCAATATGAATTTTAGTGTGGTTAGGTATTTTTAAAACAACAATAAAGAGACTAAACTTTAGTATATATAACATTTATCAAAAAATACGATATTTTGTAGGGGTTAACCCACGTATACCAAGATAATTTAGAAAATTTTATATTTTTTGTTTTAATGGATAGCTGCATCATGCAGTGACATATTATGGAGATTAAAAATATTTGAGACCTTAGATGTTTTCGTTTCTCTAGAAAGTAGAGTTTTTATAAGGGTTAGTTCACTTATTAAGTTGTATAAGAAATTTAAATAGGTTACTCACTGTAAATTAGAAATGATATGTACCATGAAATTAAGTTTATATATCAATATATAAAAATATAGAATGTTATGAGGTATTATTAAACAATACTAAAACAGCTAAAAAGTATAA
The DNA here is from genome assembly GCA_932364175.1 of Eruca vesicaria subsp. sativa. Classification (NCBI taxonomy): domain Eukaryota; kingdom Viridiplantae; phylum Streptophyta; class Magnoliopsida; order Brassicales; family Brassicaceae; genus Eruca; species Eruca vesicaria. The sequence goes on along the minus strand of CAKOAT010959598.1, from coordinate 54,600 downwards.
ATAGCATTTATCATAAAATTCTATTTTTCATAAGGTTAACCCACAAATTTCAAAGAAAATTAGAAAATATGATATTTCGTTTTAATGCATAGATGCATAATGCAATAACATATTATGAAGTAAAAGAGGCTTGAAACCTTATATGTTCCCAATTTTGTTTAGGAAATAGAGATTTTATAAGGGCCAGTACACTAATTAAGTAGTTTATTAAGTTTGAATAAATTATTCGTTGGAAAATTAACAATAGTGCTCATGTACCCTAAAAATATGTTTATATATATATATATATATATATATAAATTAGAGTTTTATTAGCTATTTTTAAACAATAATAAAGCGGCTAAATAGTATAGATATCATTTATCCGAAAATAATGTTTTCGTAGGGGTTAGCCCACATATTTCTAACAAAACTAAAAAATATGATATTTTTATTTTAATGAATTGATACATCATGCACTGGCATAGAATTAATATTAAATAGGTTTGAGACTTAATATGTTCTTAATTTTTTAGAAAATAGAGAATTTATAGGGGTTAGTCTACTAATTAGGTCGTATATAAAGTTTTTTAAAATATTATTCACTAGAAAATTAGAAATGATGTCCATGTACAATAAAAATATGTTTAGCATACATAAATATGCATTTAGAGTGTGATTAGGTATTTTTAATACATCATTAAAGAGGCTAAATTTAATATATATATATATATATAACATTTATCAAAAATTTGATCTTTTTGTAGCTGTTAACCCATATATATCAAGATAAATTAAAAAGTTTTATATTTTTGTTTTAATGCATAGCTGCATTATGAGTTGGCATGTTATGGAGATTAAAAAGGTTTGAGAGCTTAGGTGTTTCCATTTCTCCAGAAAGTAGAGTTTTGATAGGGGTTAGTACACATATTAGATTGTATATGAATTTTAAATAAGTTACTCATTGGAAAATTAGAAATGACACGTACTATGAAAATAAATTTATATCAATAAATACAAATTTAGAGTGTTGTTAGGTATTTTTACACAACACTAAAGGAGCTAAAAAAATATAGATAGAATTTATCAGAAAATTCAATATTTTTGTAGGGGTTAACTCATATATTTTAAAGAAAACTAGAAAATATGTTATTTTTTAATGCATAGATTCACATGAACTTACATAGCATGAAAATTAAATAGGTTTGAGACCTTATGTGTGTTCGTTTTCCTAGAAAATAGAGATTTTATAAGGTTAGTCCACTAATTAGGTCATATATGAAGTTTGAATAAATTATTCGTTGAAAAATTAGAATTGATGCCCATGTACCATGAAAGTATATTTAGCATATATCAATATGCATTTTAAGTGTGGTTAGGTATTTAAAAAACATTAAAGATGCTAAACTTAGTATATATAATTTTTATCGGAAAATTCAATATTTTTGTAGGGGTTAACCCACATATATCATGATAAATTATAATTTTTTTATTTTTGTTCTAATGCATAGCTGCATCATGCACTTACATATTATGGAGATTAAAAATGTTTGAGACCTTAGGTGTTCCCGTTTCTCCAGAAATTAGATTTGTTTATAAGGGTTAGTCCACTTATTAAGTTGTATATGAAGTTTAAATTAATTACTCATTGGAAAATTAGAAACAATGTCCATTTACCATGAAAATAAGTCTATATATATAAAAAAAGTAGAGTTTTATTAGTTACTTTTAAACAATACTGAAAGCGGATAAAAAGTATAGATAACATTTATCAGAAAATTAAATCTTTTTGTAGGGGTTAGCCCACATATTTCAAAGAAAACTAAAAAAAATATGATATTTTGTTTTATTGCAAAGATGAATCATGCACTAACATAGTATGAAGATTAAATAGGTTCTAGACTTTATGTGTTCCCATTTTTCTAAAAAATAGGAATTTTATAGGGGTTAGTCCACTAATTAGGTAGTATATTAAGTTTAAATAAATTACTCCTTGGAAAAACAAAATTAATGCCCATGTACCATGTAAATATGTTTAGCATACATCAATATGCGTTTTGATGTGGTTGTGTATTTTTAAAACAATATTAAAGAGACTAAACCTTAATATATATATATATATATATAATTTATCGAAAAATACGATCTTTTTGTAGGTGTTAACCTACATTTACCAAGATAATTTAGAGAATTTTATATTTTTGATTTAATGGATAGCTGCATCATGCACTATCATGTTATGGAGATTAAAAAGGTTTGAGAGCTTAGATGTTCCCGTTTCTCCAGAAAGTAGAGTTTTTGTAGAGGTTATTACACTTATTAGGTTGTATATAAAATTTAAATAAATTACTCATAGGAAAATTAGAAATGACATGTACCATGAAAATAAGTTTATATATCAATATATATAAATTTAGAGTGCTATTAGGTATTTTTAAACAACACTAAAGGAGCTAAAGAAATATAGATATTATTTATCAGAAAATTCAATATGTTTGTAGGGGTTAACCCACATATTTCAAAGAAAAATAGAAAATATATTATTTTTGTTTTAATGCATAGATTCATCATAAACTTACATAGCATGGAAATTAAAGAGGTTTGAGACCCTATGTGTTCTCGTATTTCCAGAAAATGGAGATTTTATAGGGGTTAGTCCACTAATTAGGTCGTATATGAAGTTTGAAGAAATTATTCATTGGAAAATTAGAAATGATGCCCATGTACCATGAAAATATGTTTAGAATACATAAATATTCATTTCTAGTGTGGGTAGGTATTTTAAAAACAACATTAAAGATGCTAAACTTTAGTATATATAACATTTATCGAAAAATTCAATCTTTTTGTAGGGATTAACCCACATATATAATAATAAATTAGAATTTTTTTTTTTGTTTTAATGCATAGCTGCATCATGCACTGACATATTATGGATATTAAAAATGTTTGAGACCTTAGGTATTCCCGTTTCTCCAAAAAGTAGAGTTTTTATAAAGCTTAGTCCATTTATTAGGTTGTATATGAAGTTTAAATTAATTATTCATTGGAAAACTAGAAACAATGCCCATGTACCATTAAAATAAATCCATACATATAAAAAAATTAGATTTTTATTATGTATTTTTAAACAATACTAAAACCGGCTATAAAGTATAAATAGCATTTATCAGAAAAATTAATTTGTTCGTTGGGGCTAGCCCACATATTTCAAAGAAAACTAAAAAAAAAATATGATATTTTTGTTGTATTGCATAGATGCATCATGAACTGACTTATTATCCATATTAAATAGGTTTGAGACTTATGTGTTCCAATTTTTCTAAAAAATAGGGATTTTGTAGGGGTTAGTTTACTAATTATATTGTATATAAAGTTTAAATAAATTACTAGTTGGAAAATTAGAAATGATGCTCATGTACCATAAAAATATGTTTAGCATACATCAATATGCATTTAAATGTGGTTAGGTATTTTAAAACAAAATTAAAGAGGCTAAAATTTAACATATATATATATATAACATTTATCGGAAAAAATCGATATTTTTGTAGGGAATAACCCACATATATCAAGATAAATTAGAAAATTTTACATTTTTTAATGCATAGCTGCATCATGCACTGGCATATTATGGAGATTAAATAATTTTTAGATCTTAGGTGTTATATTAAATCCAAATAAATTACGCATTGGAAAATTAGAAATGATATCAGTGTACAATGAAAATAACTTTATATATAAATTTAGAGTTTTATTAGGTATGTTTAAACAACACTAAAGCGGCTAAAAAATATAGAAAGCATTTATCAGAAAATTCAATCTTTTTGTAGGGGTTAGCCCACATATTTCAAAGTGAACAATACACTATGATTTTTTTTTAATGCATAGATGCATAATGCAGTGACATAGTATCAAGATTAAAGATGTTTAAAACCTTTTATGCTCCCATTTTTCTTGAAACTAGAGATTTTAGTGGAGTTAGTCCACTAATTAAGTCGTATATAAAGTATAAATAAATTACTTGTTGGAAAATTAGAAATGACGCCTATATACCATAAAAATATGTTTATATATAAAAAATTAGAGTTTTATTTGGTATTTTTAAACAATACTAAAGCAGCTAATTAATATAGATAGCATTTAATATAAAGTTCAATCTTTTCGTATAGGGGGTTAGCCCACATATTTCAAAGAAACCTAAAAATATGATATTATGTTTTAATCCATTGGTGCATAATGCAATGACATAGTATAAGTATTAAATAGGTTTGAAACTTTATTTGTTCACGTTTTTCTAGAAAAAAACAGATTTTATAGATGTTAGTCTACTAATTAGGTTGTATATAAAATTTAAATAAATTACTTGTTGAAAGATTATAAATGATACCCATGTACCGTAAAATTATGTTTAGCATACATCAATATACATTTAGAGTGTGGTTAGCTATTTTTAAAATAAAATAAAAGAGGCTAAACTTTAATATAGATAACATTTATCAGAAATTTCAATCACTTTGTAGGGGTTAACCCACATATATCAAGATAAATTAAATTTTTTTATATTTTTGTTTTAGTGCATATCTACATCATGCACTGGCATGTTATGGAGATTAAAAAGGTTTGAGACTTTATGTGTTCCCTTTTTTTTAGAAAATAAGGAATTTATAGGGATTAGTCTACTAATTAGATCATATAAAAAGTTTAAATACATTACTCGTTGAAAAATTAGAAATGATGCTCATGTAACATAAAAATATGTTTATCATACATCAATATGCATTTAGAGTGTGGTTAGGTATTTTTAAAACAACATTAAAGAGGCTAAAATTTAATATATATGTATAACATTAGAGGAAAATTCAATATTTTTATAGATGTTAACCCACATATATCAAGATAAATTAGAAAATTTTATATTTTTGTTTCAATGCATATCTGCTTCATACATTGGCATATTATGGAGATTAAATTTTTTTGAGACCTTAGGTATTCTCGTTTATCCAGCAAGTAGAGTTTAATAAGGGTTGGTTGACTTATTAGGTGTTATATGAAATTCAAATAAGTTACTTATTGGAAAACTAGAAATGATATTCATGTACCATAAAAATAAGTTTATATATCAATATATAAAAATTTAGAGTGTTATTAGGTATGTTTAAACAACACTAAAAAGCGGCTAAAAAGTATAGAAAACATTTATCAGAAAATTCAATCTTTTTGTAGGGGTTAGCCCACATATTTCAAAGAAAACTAAAAAAATATGTTTTTTTGTTTTAATGCATAGATGCATAATACACTGACATAGTATGAATATTAAAGAAGTTTGAAACCTTTTATGTTCTCGTTTTTCTAGATAATAGAGATTTTAGAAGGGTTAGTCCACTAATTAAGTCGTAAATAAAGTTTAAATAAATTACTCGTTGGAAAATTAGAAATGATGCCTAGGTACCATAAAAATGTTTATATATATAAAAAATTATAATTTTATTAGGTATTTTTAAACAATACTAAAGCGGCTAAAATAGTATAGATATTATTTATTAGAAAATTAAATCTTTTCGTAGGGTTAGCTCACATATTTCAAAGAAAACTAAAAATATGACATTTTTGTTTTAATGCATAGATGCATAATTAAATGACGTATTATGAAGATTTAAATGGTTTGAAACTTTATGTGTTCCTGCTTTCTAGAAAATAGAGATTTAATAGGGGTTAGTCTACTAATTAGGACGTATATAAATTTTAAATAAATTACACGTTGAAAATTTAAAAATGATGTCCATGTACCATAAAAATATGTTTAGCATACATCAATATGCATTTAGAGTGTGGTTGGGTATTTTTAAAACAACATTAAAGAGGCTAAATTTTAATATATATATATATATATAACATTTATCGGAAAATTCAATATTTTTGTAGGGGTTAACCCACATATATCAAGATAAATTAGTAAATTTTATATATTTTTAAAGCATAGCTGAATCATGGACTGACATATTATGGTGATTAAATATGTTTGAGACCTTAGGTGTTTCCGTTTCTCGAGAAAGTAGAGTTTTCATAAGGGTTAGTCCACTTATTAGGTTGTATATGTAATTTAAATAAGTTACTCGTTGAAAAATTAGAAATGACATGTACCATGAACAAAAGTTTATATATCAATATATATATAAACTTAGAGTGTTATTAGGTATTTTTAAACAACACTAAAGCGGCTAAAAAGTATAGATAGCATTTATCAGAAACTTCAATCTTTTTGTAGTGGTTAACCCACATATTTTAAAGAAAACTAGAAAGTATGGTATTTTTGTTTTAATGCATAGATGCATAATGCACAGATATAGTATGAAAATTAAAGAGGTTTGAAACCTTATATGTTTTCGTTTTTCTAAAAAATATGATTTTATAAGGATTAGTCCACTAATTAAGTCGTATATATAGTTTAAATAAATTACTCGTTGGAAAATTATAAATTATGTCCATGTACCATTAAAATATGTATATATATATAAATTATATTTTTACTAGGTATTTTAAACAATACTAAAGCGGTTAAATAAATAGATAGCATTTATGAGAAAAGTTAATCTTTTTGTAGGGGTATGCCCACAAATTTCAAAGAAAACTAAAAAAATATGATATTATTGTTTTAATGCATAGATGCATCATGCACTGACATAGTATAAAGATTAAAAAGTTTTGAGACTTGATGTTTACTAATTAGAAGTTTACTAATTAGGTCGTATATGAAGTTTAAATAAATTACTTTTTGAAAATTTAGAAATGATGCTCATGTACCATATATAAATATATGTTTAATATACGTCAATATGCATTTATAATGTGGTTAGGTATTTTTAAAACAACATTAAAGAGGCAAAACTTTAATATATATAACAGTTATCATAAATTTTAATATTTTGAAAGGGTTAACCCACATATATCAAGATAAATTAGAAAATTTTATATATTTGTTTTAATACATAGCTGCATAATGCATTATTGACATATTTTGGAGATTAAAAAGGTTTGACACTTTAGGTGTTTCCGTTTCTCCAGAGAGTTTTTATAAAGGTTAGTCCACTTCCTAGGTTGTATATGAAATTTAAATAAGTTACTCATTGGAAAATTAGATATGATGTCCTTGTACCATGAAAATAAGTTTATATATATATCAATATCTTTACATTTAGAGTGTTATTATGTGTTTTTAAACAACATTAAAGCGGCTAAAAAGTATAGAAAACATTTATTAGAAAATTCAATTTTTCGTAGGGGTTGACCAACATATTCCAATAAAAATTAAAAAAGTATGATATTTTTCTTTTAATGCATAGATGTATAATGCACTGACATAGTATGAAGATTAAAGATGTTTGAAACCTTATATGTTCTTTTTTCCTAGAAAATAAAGATTTTATAAGGATTAGTCCACTAATTATGTCGTATATAAAGTTAAAAATATATTTGTTGGAAAATTAGAAATTATGGCCATTTACCATAAAAATGTTTATATATAAAAAAAATTAGAGTTTCATTAGGTATTTTTAAACAATACTAAAGCGTCTAAATAGTATAGATATTATTTATTAGAAAATTCAATCTTTTCGTAGGGATTAGCCGACATATTTTAGCGAAAACTAAAAAAAAATTGTTTTAATACACAGATGCATCATGCACTGACATAGTATGAAGATTAAAAATGTTTGAAACTTTATGTGTTCCCATTGTTCTAGAAAATAGAGATTTTATAGGGGTTAGTCTACTAATTAGGTCGTATATAAAGTTTAAATAAATTACTCGTTGGAATATTAGAAATGATTTCCATGTTCCATAAAAATATATTTAGCATACATCAATATGTATTTAGAGTGTGGTTATGTATTTTTAAAACAACATTAAAGAGGATAAACTTTAATAAATATATATAACAATTATCGGAAATTTCAATTTTTTAGTAGGGATTAGCCCACATATATCAAAATAAATTAAAAAAAATTATATTTTTGTTTTAATGCATATATGCATCATGCACTGACATATTATGGATATTAAAAAGGTTTGAGACCTTAGGTGTTTACGTTTCTACAGAAAATATAGTTTTTATAAGGGTTAATCCACTTTTTAGGTTGTATATGAAATTTAAATAAGTTACTCATTGGAAAATTAGAAATGACATGTACCATAAAATAAGTTTATATATCAATATATATAAATTAGAGTGTTATTAAGTATTTTTAAATAGCACAAAGCGGCTAAAAAGTATAAAAATAAATATGTCAATTTTATTATAATCCAAGCTATATGCAATATTAATAGAGTATCAACTCTCTTACTAATATAAGATTCTGATTTAAGTATTCTATTATAATAAATCTTGTTAATATAATTTTAAATGACTTACCATATAAATTTATGTTTTTAAATATAAAAATACTTTAATCATTTCTAAAAGTGAAAAATCAACTATAATATCACATTGTCATTAAAAATGATTGGAACCTTTAAACTATATATTTGATTTTCTGCATTCATTAGACACATTTTAGAATATTGAGTTTGTTTAATTAATATTAGTAGGTTTAAATTAGTTAGTTTTCTGTAATCTATGATTTATTATATCCACTACTAATATAGATATATTTAAAACCGTTGATATAATGTTTTATGTAGTATCCTATTAATTTATATGTATATTAGAAATTTAAATAAATAATCTATGATATTTAATTTTTTATATAAACAAATTATGTTAGTTAATATATTATTAATATGTTTAATTGTTTGTTTGAAAAGATAGATTAAATTAGGTAATTTTAGGATTATTTTTCTTTTGAAAATTTTAATTAAATATATTAAAAAAAAAATTATCAACCAATCAAATTATGATGTTTAATTGGAGAGTCATCCTATGAGTACATCTGTACACGTCAATATAAATCATTTAAGTTATTTATTATATTATATATGTATGATGATGCAACTTAGTCTAGATTCAAAATTTATTTGCATACAAGAGTGATAAAAGCCTCTCTTATAATTATGAAATATAATTCATCTCTTCATGCTCCAAGAAAATCTCTTGTTTGTGATTCTTCACTATGACATTTTATCCAGCCAATGTTCCTTCCAATTAATGTTTTCGTCCATGTTGTGGCTTCTCTCATTTTTTTAAGCTTTAGCATAAACTCTCTTAATATTTACCGAAAATATTATATAATCACTATACGTTTTTTCATTATTTTTGTTTGACTGTTTAAAAAAAAAATGTAATGAGTTTTATTCATTAAATACATACATTTAAGAAATATTAAAACTAAAATTAAATATAAAATGATGGGCCATGTGGCGATGCCCATACCCCATTTTGTCTTGTCTTGATATCGAATGAGTGGGCCCTTTAATAGGCCCAAATACGATGGAGCAGTTTTTAAAAGTCTACTTCTATTACGGGGTCCACTTACCATGTCGATCCCATGAGAGGAGAAGAGTCAAACTCCACATGCCAGCAAAGCTCAAATCTACCCATATCCTGAATAACTAGTCCTGCCTTTATCCGAAAGCTTTTGATTTATACTACCAAAACGGTGATTGAACAACTAGTCCGGTCTTAATCAACCAAGTCAACGTCCTAGATAAGTTAAGACAAAGAAGTCAACGACTATGTTTCAACTTTAAAGTGGAGAGAGTGTGAAATTAATTATAGTCGAAAGGGAGTCTTCGGTGGCAAAAGCATACTGTTCACAAGTCAGAACCAGCTTGCTCACTGTGTTTCACAGGCGCAAGTCAAGCCCTTCACATGTTAGCATTTAATAGTATTTTCTCTTCTTCTTTTAAACATAATTGTTGCTTTTTATTCGTATTTTGTCAAAGTTCCTTCCACCACTAGATTTTGCCTCCTTTAGTTATTGTATTTGTACGCATAGTGTATTTGTCTAGATTATAAATTTATAATTATATAATATCATTAGTAATTTAGTATAATCCAAATTATTAAATGAAATGCCTTGGTTGCTTGACTATATATTTGAACAAAACAAATCCAAACGTGCCTTTTTGTTTATTTCCCAAACTTTTAGTCATACTGTTATTTAAAAGAGCACAAAAACGTATATGAAATCTTCATACAACTTCTCTATTTCTTAAGTCTTTATAATGTTTCCAACCTGAATTTTGTGGAATTTTTATAAATAATTTACAGTTTTGTTTTAAACAAAACCTAAAAAGAATTTTTTTTAGGACTCGCCTATTTTAGGTGAAATAAATAATGTTTATGTCAGTTTCAAGTCATCATTATCACATCTTTAGTCGTCAAGAAAAATTACAATTATAATACTTACGTAATAAAAATACTTAGTGTATAAATAATGTTTGAATAACTCCAGTAGGTGGACTCTTTATTTTACCATTTAATGACATTTTGTCTTCAGGGTCTATGATTGATTTGTAAGGACGAAAATGATAATATGTATTTTTAATTCCATTAATTAGTTTTTGTTATTATGAAAAAATCAACCTCACAAAACTCCTTTATAACAGCTCATCAAATTGCAAAACATAATTACATTTTTTATATGGTTCGGAAACATAATCTCACTTGGAAGATAGAAATTGAATCTTATAGATATATTTTCTTGCACAAAAAACAGATTGAGTTTCAGTTTTCAGATGAAAATGACATATGTATAACCCATATGATGCCACACAATACAAAAACACATTACACATACTTTAATCAAGATGATACACCCTTTGTGTTACGTTCCGAAACATACAAATTATAAGAAAAAGAGATTACATCACCAAAAGGGAAAAAGAGTGTTGTAGAGCTAAAAAGCTACTAAAGACTCTAAAACCCTAATGCAATAATAAGCATATATATTATAGGTTATAACTATATATTATTTGTTATAACTCGTAACTAATTAAGCCCTCAAATTTTAAAAAATTCTCCACTTAATTTAGTTCTAGAACATCGCTTCTTGTCCTTCTAACATACCGACCATGTTTTCGTCAAATAGCCATTTCTCCAACAAAGACAGAGATCCTTGCGATATCAAACCAAAATCTTGATCCATTATTATTGCCGGTTTGCTCTCTTGGTCATGGAAGAAGTTTGCCTGCTGAGTCAGATTTTGAGTTTCTTCCATGGAATTGAAGCGAAAGAAAGATTGTTCAAACCCTTCTCCACCTTCTTCGGGAGCTGCTGAAGCAAGTGGTCCGGTCTCTGAAACCGGTGATGAGGATGTCATGGTTAATGGTTTTGGTGTGTCTTTCATGAAGTCTTGAAGCAACCTTGCGATGTTCTCAGCACTTGATGCATATACGCCTGATGGGTATAGATTAGTAGTGTTGCTTGTGGTGGTGGTTGTTGTTGTGGTAGAGCAGGAAGAAGAGGATGGATCATGACAACTGTCAGGTAAAACTGATGTGAAGCTAGGGATGTTTTGTGGTATGATTACTGGTGATGATGATGGAGAAAATGTTGATGATGGTTTTTTGTCTAAAGACAAAGCCTCACAAAGAGCTTGTTTTGCCATGTTGATATCAGTCTGAAGTCTTCTCTCCCATTGACCTTTGTTTGACCATTGATGTTGCTTCTTTGAAATAGTCTTTGATGAAGAGAATTCATCACTATCTTCTTCACCAGATCCATTGATCTTCTTGAGTTTCTTCTTCAAGTGAGTGTTCCAATAGTTCTTTATATCATTGTCTGTCCTTTCTGGAAGATATGATGCAATGGCTGCCCATCTATACACAAAGAAAAACATATTTAGATCTTATTATATACATTTATATATACAAAGAAAGGTATTTCTTGACAAATAAAGATCATGTGCATGTATATATACCTGTTGCCTAAAAGGGCTTGGAGATGAACAATCATCTTTTCTTCATGCTCAGTGAAATTTCCACGCTTAATACCGGGTCGAAGATAGTTAGTCCATCTCAGTCTGCAGCTCTTGCTACATCTCTTAAGACCTAAAACACCAAATTAACAGAGATTTTAACCCAAATAATTTAAGGATAATGGATAAAATGTTGATTAGAGATGTGTGGACTAGAGAGTCGATGAAATAACTTAAGCTATTACTTCACTCATATTAATGATCATACCAACCAGGAAAAGTTAAATTAAAAGTAACATGATTAAAAGTTTAATTAAACAAACAAACTAGTTTGTTATCAAGAAAGAACAAAGACAAACCTGTGTTAGTGGGGACAGATCTCCAGTTTCCAGGACCATGTTCTTGGATGTAAGAAACTAAGGTGATGTCTTCCTCTGGTGTCCATGGCCCTTTCTTCACTCCAGTCTTTTCACAACAAGGTGGTCTTCCCATTGCTTCTTGTTTTCAGTCTGAAGATATACAGCTTTAATTCAACTTTTAAAAAAAAAATTGTTAAGATAGAACAAAACCTCAATCTTTGTGGTTTTTCTATAAGTCTAGCAGAAAGTTTGAGGATTAAGACAAGGAAAGTCCAAATAGGTTTGGTTTTGTCTGAAGAAGTGGAGAGAGATGTTGGTTATATTTATAGAAAAAGTGAGTAAGATGAGAGAGAGAGAGCAAAAGATGAGTCAATTAGTAAGTAATTAATAAATTAATGGAGAAAAAGCAACAATAATGAAGGGGTTTTGGCTTTGCTTTCAAAGAGTCAACAAGACAGCAAAATGCATTTACTCTCTTCTATCCAAAGTCAGCTTCCTTCCTCTATCTCTCTCCGGCTTACTATACACGGTTTCAAACACAAATATTTGTTTTGACGTTTAGCGTTTACTTAAGAAATGTAATATATTTGGTGTTTGAAACAATAAAATAAAAAACACATCCCTAAAAGGCAAAAAAATCCTTAATTTATGCTTTGTGATTTTTTAATCATTTACAACTTTTTAATCTATCATAAGTCTGAAGGTTATGAATTCTTTTTTTTGCAACAAGGCTATGAAAATATTTTCTGATGAATAATGAATATGTTGTATGTATTCTGTTAAACCATTGCGCTCTAAATTACTTTCGCGTACATTTTCTTATTATGGAGAAACGGCGGATTTTTGACAAGTATACATAGATTTATATCACGTCCATGTATGAGTTTGTGTGTGTATGAATATCTCAGTTTGGACATTCAAAACCGTGTGGTTCTGATAAATGCATGATGTGTGAAATAAAGGAGTCGCACCGAAAGAAGACAAAATTTAAAGGAGAGACAGAAAGCTAATATTCCGATATTGCTTGTAGATTTATCATCAGATAAATAGTTATAGCAGAGGGTTATTTGGTTTATCAAATATATTTCCTGAATTTTAAATGCTTGCATTCATTTCACAACATAAGTATCTGATTTTTTTTGGCATGAAGTGATATTTATTTAAAATGAAATACTACTAATTTTTTATAGATAAATAATAAAGGAAATGTGATATTGCACAAGAGAAATAAGAAAAAAAATATTGTGATAATATTTCTTTTCGCTAGCTGATACAAAATTATTGATTCAATCCTTTACGAGTATTGGCCGGATTTGCATCGACAACATCTTGTAACCAGCATAAAAGAGTTCCATTACGAGTATACATTTAAATATTACTCATTCCGTTTTCAAAATAAATGTTTTGGAGAAATATTATTGCTTTAAATTACATGTTGTTTTCGTGTTTGAGTGTAAAATTTATTAATTTTTCTGTGATATAATTTTTTATATCACGTATATTTTTATTAAATTGTGTTCCAATTTCAACTAATATTTGATTAAATTGTGTTCCAATTTCAAAAAGTCTTATGATAAAACGTATTCATTGCGTGTTTGTGAGTATTCATCTATTTCCAAATTTTATCAACCTTCACCACGCAATTCTAATTTAATGTCGTCTCCATTTTTGTGAATACATCCATTGAATTGTCGACCCATCAATAGTCCATAACTTATGGGGTAATATATATATTTATTGCGTTTTTTGTATAATATCTCCAAATTATTAGATGTGAGCAATTAGTGGAGAAAATTAACCTCGAAATCAGATAGTTCTGTAATACAGTAATAGTTCTGTAATACAGTAATACTACTAATGTTTTGGACACAACTGGAATCGAATCCTTAAGACTCAACTGTAACATGATTTCATCTTTGCTAGTATTTGACTTTTTATTGTCATAGGCTGATGCCTATTAACTGTCACAGTAAAGTTTACGGAAACGAAGGCACCTCATCTTTAAATTTAATCCAACTTGAGAAATAAATATCACTCGTAAAAATGTTTTAATTATTAATTAGCACAAGAGGATAAACAAGACATGAATTTAGATCGACGATAAACAAGAGAAACACGTCATGGTTGTGTGCATGGAGCTTCTAAAATTATTATTTCTTCCAATGCTGCATTGAGCTTATAAAATGAATACAAAAGACTTATTGATAATTTAGGGAATCAGATTTTTCCACTAAAAACCAAGAAAAAATTTCCGTTGAAATCCCGTAAACACCACGTCCTTTGAGATGCGTTGCCCATACCTTAGAGCATGCCCATTAGGGGTTTTTAAGGGAGGTTCACACGTTTTCCGAGAGGAATAGTGATGAACTCGGAGCGCGTGGGTTCGTCGTGGTGAACCCGGTTCGTCACGGGTTCGCCACGTGTCGGGCTATGATTGGCCCAATTTTTTTTTTTTTTTTTTTTTTGGAAAAGTCAAAAAATATATAAAAAAAAATAAAAAAAAAAGTTATGAACCCCCATCATGATGTTCACTGATGGGGGTGCTCTTATTATTCACTCATCTTCGGGGTTCATATATTAACTTTACTTTGACTATATGCGACATAGATACCTACTTAAGGAGTACTTTTTACTTATATCTATAGTATTAATTTATAGAACTGTACTAGCTTATAAATGCACATGTTATCGAATTTCTTTTACATATGGAATTAAACTAAAGGAAAATATTAATTTCCCGTTTAACTCACGATCGAGAAGGCCATTAAATTACTTTTTATAATATAAAACATAAAATTAAAGTGAAAGATAATTTCCATCTGAATAAAGGTTAGAATGCATTAAAACAATTTGAAACTATCAATATAACGAAAAAAGTGCCGACAAAAACTGAGAATTTAAAACAAAAAAGACAAAAAAAAATTGAGAAAGCTATATCGACAATAACATTATTATATATCAATGTAGAGTTTAATTTATAATAATTAATCAGTCGACTGAAGGTAATATTTTATTCACTTCCTCTTATAGCTCGAGTTTTGTTTGGTTGTTATCTAGAATCAGTTTGTGTTTCTACGATGTTTTTTTGTAAGTTTCTACGATGTTTCCTATAGTTTCTGAAGATTAATATTGATATATAGAACAAGTCAACGACTGTGGTCGTCTTTTGGATGGAGACAAGCTTTAGAGCATATCTTATTTTATATGCACTTATCTAATAAACAATTGGTAGGTTAACTTAGGATTTATATATCAAAACAAAACTTTGTTAGGGTTTAATATTTTAATCCCCAAATTAAGGGTTTAATGTGACTGTAGCAACACGTGCCAGCATTCAAAGAGAAAAATCAGGAAAGTTTCTTGTAAAATAAACAATATCAAATGATGCAACGACGATCGGATATACAGAAGCCTTGTTGTGATATAACATATTGCCGATGCACTTGACATGAAACAAAGATTGCAATTTTTCACTAGATTAAAAATCTAACAGTTTTTTTCTTTTCTAAAACACTAAGACTTTTTTTTTTCTAAAACATTACGGTTTCATATAGAACAAAATGAACTCTACAAACGTACTCATCAAATAAACTCCACTAAGAGATCAACGACAAAGAATTATTGTGGTAATATTATTACAATCAGTCCATTTTAACTTTAAAAAAAAAATGCTTCTTTCTGGGAGATCCCTATATTTATCGACAGGAAAATAAAACACTGCTTCTCTGTATAATCAATTTTCGCAAGATCAATACTCTCTCTGTTTCTAAATAAGTGTTATTCTACCATATTTTTCTTGTTACAAAATAAGTGTCACTTTATATTTCTAATATAATTTTTTACACATAATCTCTTTCTTGTCCTTTTAATTAATCAATAGATGTTTTTTAAAATTATTTTATTTAAGTAATTCTACATTAAATGAGGGTATACTAGTATATTTATTCATTTTTTTAATATGCGTAAATTATGTGTAAGTGACATTTATATTGAAACGAAAAGAGCATTTATTTTGTTGATCCAGGATATCCGATGGACCGTGACCCAACCGACTAATCTCCAAAGGTCTGGAAATTTTGTTTGTTTGTTCTTTTTTAACTGGCTTTCATAAGGTCTGGAAATTTTGTTTTAAAGTCATTAACTACATAACCATAAATATTTTGACTGATTCAAAGTGTAAGTGCACATACAAGTCTTTGAATATGAAATTAACTTTCCAATCCAACTTGTATCCCCTGATTTTAAAACGGCACGGATCTCCTGTTTCTAAGATTGCATAAGTCAAAATCATTAATAGCTTGATATTTTTGGCAATTTGGACTAATTCTTTTGAAACTAACTCACTAAATATATATAAATTCTAGTACAATGAAGGCTTTCAAATTCCGAGTTAAAGTTAGGTAAACATATTTACTCAAACAAAGAATGTTTACATTGTGATTGGAGACTTTTTTGGTTATCCTGATTGGAGACTTCATAACTACTTTTCTTCCAGAATATTTGATGTTTAATGCTTGCGGTCACTCGCATATAATGTGCATTTGTATTTACTTTCTTTTATATTATCAAAAATTATTTAGTTTGGTCCGTCAAATAAAGTTAATTAATTTTACTGGGCTAAAATCTTAATATAGCTAAAAGTTTCGGCCATATCACATTGTTGAGAAACTACTTGAAATATTACAAATTAGCTACCAATTTTCAAAAATAATTTCAACCAAAAAATTATTAACATTTGGATTTATAATTTAATGATTATTCTTAATGGTTTAATATTTAAGTGATGGAGTTGGATTAAAAAACTTTTATAAATGATTATAAAACATTTATAAATGAGTTAAGAAAGTCAGTTTAAGCTTCATCATAAATTTATAATATCTATGAAAATAAGCATTCTTTAAAATTAAATTTGAAAAGTACTAGCAAAATTTGTGGTATAATTATAACTAGTCTGAAAAACTTAAAAACCTAAAAAGTAAAAAAAAAAAAAAATCTAAAAACAAAATTCCAATTTACCAAACCCTTGAAATATTAATGCGAGCTCATTATCAACCGTTCATTTCACTAATACATATGCTTTGTTAAAATGGTATATGTAACTTAGTTTAGGTTTTAAATCTCAAATTATATATTCCCTTCGTTCTATGAAGATTGTAATTTTTGAGTTTTCATACAATTCCAAAAATAACCTTACTCTAATAAATAATTTTCAATCATGTACAATTATATCTTGTAGTTGTCTTAACTAATATATATGGGTAAAACTAGTAAATACTAAATAACTATAAAGGTGATACCCCACCCATGCATGTAATTATAATTAGTAAAAGTTATTGTTGTATGTATGACAACGAATATATACAGATGTGTTTCTACCTAGTGGGTTTAGCTAAGCCATTAAGCCTATGCCAACATAAACTTATTCAATAAGAATAAATTAAACGAATAGTATTCTGATCTACTAAAATCTTACAGTAAACCTAAACAGTTTGACTTAACATGTCTTAACTATCTTTTATAGTGTATGTTGTCATTTTCCTTGGGGTATTTAGAAACCATCACTTTCGACGTTTCTATGTCGGCTCGTGAAGATTGACCACGTACGTCAAAAGTATGTTGTTAATCTAAGATCTAAAATATTTATGTTCAAATTATTGGTACATACGCATTTTAAGGAAGAATCTATGCAACGATCCAGATTGGTTCGGCTAGATTTTGAAGCAGTTTTCAAAATATATGGATACATACGGAAAATATTAGTAACTCACCTGTAAGAAACTATAAAGTAGCTCAAAAGGTGAGAATAATTTAGTTTTTTTTACTTCTACAAGAAGACATTGCTGTGTAAATTTATCAGTGTCCAATTTAACGAGAAAAAATGAATAAAGCTACTTCACAGCCTTACATCGATTTTTAGCGTCTGAAAATAACCCACTAGTTAAAATTTACACTTCTTATAACCCATGCCAAAATGGTATTATGCGTCAAATAAATTCTACCCCAAAATGGTATATGCGTAAAATGACCAAGGAACTATTTAAACAACAATACCAATATTTTTCTTCTTCTGAATACTATCAATGCTTACATTCTTGGGAGATATTGATATTGATTTACTGGATTCAATTATCTGATGCAAATAAATTTTATATATAACGTTGTTATTAGATATTTGGTTTGGTAAAACATCCAACTGATTAAAGATGTCACTTGGTAATATATATAAGCCTATGATTCAATACCAAAATGTCTTCTTGATTAAAAAAAATCATGCGAGTTAACCATAGATAAGCCTATATATGATAAGAATACGTTCGAAAACTGTTTTCAGTTAATAATGATAAAAGGAAAACATTTTTCGATCATATTCTTAAAACTTTGAAGCCATTCCACCACTCATTACACACATCGATACGATTCGCATTTTACAATTCCGTTTCAACAGCCACGTAACCATCACATGGAAGCACATATACACACGTACGGCATAGATCAAACGATCTTTGCCTTCTCCCGATATGGAAAGCGAGGATCTTGGAGAAGCCATGTTTAGCACAAGACCACAGAACAAAATACTCAAAAAAAAAAAGAAGAGTTAGGTATGTCGTGGGCCACCTTAAAAGCAATATTTTATCGTCTTGCTTCTCTGTATCTAATTAGAATCCTGCCACACGTCTTCATCTTGGTGCAATCACACGCTTCTCCACTCCTTGTACAAGATCGTGAACGTTAACACCTGTCGATGGTAGACCAAAGAATCGCCATAATAATCGTCAATTCGAATTTACTCGATACATAATGGGCGGTGTACTATTTAATTGTATTTTCAGATTTAGTTTGATAATACTAAATGTATTTTTTTTTCTGCGAATGACAAATTATTGGAGATTGAAACCTAATTGTTATGGAGAGGCATTTTGTATGGGACCATACGCTCTTGATACGTGATGGAATTTTGAACGTGGCATAATATTAGAGGGGAGCTTCATAGTTGACTATATTTTGTAGTTATGAGCTCTATGATTGTAAGTCAATTCTCATTTGAATTTGTTCACATTATGGGTTTATTAAAGCTTAATTTCAAGTTCCGGAAAAAGGGAGTTCATATGTATATAATATACTGTGTTTATGTAAAAACTCGTAGGGTTTTACTTTAAAATGAGTTGACGTACTTAGAGTAACCTATTATTTTTAAATATGGCGTATATGTTTCTATTTAGGATTGGTTATATACCCTTTACATATATGATGATCATTTTGTTTCATCAAATATTAGGATAAAATCTATCTGTTTTCAGCTGAAAACCTATGAAAATGCAATATGTGTAATTATCTATAAATCTTTTTTTTGTGGGTGTAATTATCTATAATTTTGTAATACGCAAGAATATTGAATATAGTGTATTAGCAAAAAATCTTAGTAATGTTTTCTTTTCTTAGTAATATTCTCAATGGTTTTTTGTCTTTCTCTAGCTATTTGGTGCAATAGTCACATATTGATTTCAAAATATGTTTACCTTGAGTCAATCTTCAGACAGTTAATATGTATGCAAATTTATTGAGCTTAATATTTTTGCTAAATGAAAACTACACATACTTTATCTTTGAAATATCAAAATAATTGTATTATATATCCACCTATATCAATTAAAAATAATCAAAAAGTTTGCCTTAATAGGTTGGAGAAGTTAGTTTGTTGGCTTATTCTCAATGAGAATGGTCGGGCTCCATATAGGTTCTTGGTTCGGCAAGATATAATCTACCAATTATTAACAAATGATGTTGGGACCGGATAGCTATTATATAATCAATGCAAAACTTCGTACTTGTTAAATTTTTATGTTGTGTGACCACTTCATAAAGATCCAAAGCAAAAGCTTTATAAGTTAAATAGACTAATGAGGAATTTAATTTCTAAAATTTGTATATAATCAACAGTAACGATTCATTGAAAGGCAATAACGCAAAGGCAGTCGTTTGAAGTATACAGAAGCTAGTTTAGTAAATTATTGGCTAAGTGCTAGCTTAACTTCGAATAAAGAGATGCATGTATAGTGGAGTAAGTTCGTCGAGAACCGCAAGCTGCAAGTTACGTATATACTTGTTTTACGTAATATTTTTAATCGACATATTTTTTTTTTTAAACAACTTGTAAATCGACAAAGATTGAACACGTTCATACCATAATATGAACATATTTGAAGATTGAAGTCCCTTAATAGAATACATTCATGAACTCGATAATTCCAATATCTCTTTACTTCTGAAACAGTTTCATCTATAGGTTTAGTTTCATTAATACTTGTGTTGTTTATGTTTGTTTACAAGCAATCTAGATTCTAGGCAAACCATAGATCATAGATTGCATGCAATATTCATATGGATAATCATTTCATATAATTAGCTACACAAAGAAATCAACATCCTATCGATAAAAATGAAAAAAAAAAATGCAAGATCTTTTCTAATGAATGTCACATTTTATTCAATAAGTTTCATCCCTAAAGAGACATTCTTGTACTGAACCAAATTACACAAGTCCTACCTCATATGCAGAATTATTACTAGCGTACTAATAAAAGTTTGTGATTGCCTGATTAGTCCGTTGGTGTACTCAAGTAAATTGTAACATATGAATATAGTTCTTTTTTTTTCTACGATATGAATATAGTTCATTTGCTGCTTTTAAGAGTTACCATTATCTCACAAGCAAAATTAATGAGTTAGATAAAATCGTGGAAATGAACGTGAAATTAGGCAGCATAGGGTCCAGTTTTCACAGACAAGAAGAAATAAAGAGGAGTACGTATTAAGTAATCGTTGTACTGATCGGCCTATACCAACTAGTCAAATTGATTTACACGAAATCAAGTAAAAAAAAAAACGAATTCGGGAAAAAGATCTAAACTAGATGGACCAGAATCCAAACCGTACCAGAAAACAAATTCGGTAAAGTTGATAAGCTCTAGATTAATCGAAGTGATGTAAATAGAAGAAAAAACAAAGGTAGTAGACAAGAATAGAAAATAAAGACATTAGGACTAACCAAGTAGTTAGTGACGAGGGAGACTTGAAGCACAGTGTAAACCAGTCTGTTTAAAATTAGTTTTTAACTGAAAATGTTGTTGCTACTTGGTCATGGTCAGTATGAATTTGAATTTTGGCTACATAGTACAGTCTAGTAAGAGACGGTTTACTTGATATTAGTCGGAAGACATTCAACTCGGATCAGACATTATAGTAACTAGTTATTAATCCACTCTATAGTACTAAACTGATCAGATAGCCTATAGGATTTATCAAAAAAAAAAGAAAAAAAAGTTAAACCCAATATATTTGATTATGATAAGTGTTTGTTACAAATCTGACTATACATAGCAAGAATAGTTTTATAATGGGCTTAAAACTTAGCTAAAACAACAGTAAAACGAAAATAGCCCAATAGGCCCACCATCTTAATCTTATTACGAGCCCATTAAGAAACAAAAGTCCAAATCTCAAAAGACGTTACTCTCTCTCTCTCTCGTCGTCGCTCATCACAGGTAAGCTTCCCTTGATAAACCCTAGCTGTTCCGATCCTCTACCGATTTGAGCAAAGTTTTGATCTTTATTACTGATTCAGAAAGAGAATTCTCGCTGGAAAACAATGGCGGGTTGGCAGAGGAATCTACAGTTGATTCGTCAAATCGGGAGAAGAGTGAAGAACAGTAACGTTTCAACAGCTAATTACTCTTCAGCTCGCAATTTAGAGTCTCCTTTCTCTAAAGGTGGAAGCTTTATACTTGCCCATGTTTTAGTTTTTGCTCATTTGGGGTTTAGAGAATGTTATGTCTTATCTGTAGTCTTGTGTAAGATCTTGGCTTTGTTAGGGCTGTGTTGTGTTTGTGTTTCTTTGATTTAAGTGGGTTTAGAGAATGTTAAAGTCTCATTTTGGGTTTAGAGAATGTAAAGTCTTATCTGAAGTCTATGTAGTCTTGTGTAAGATGTTGGATTTGTTATGGTATGTGTTGTGTTTGTGTTTCTTTGACTTAAGTGGGTTTAGAGAATGTTGAGTCTCATTTTGGTTTTAGAGAATGTTAAAGTCTTATCTGTAGTCTATGTAGACTTGTGTAAGATCTTGGATTTGTTATGGTATGTGTTGTGTTTATGTTTATGTTTATGTTTATGTTTCTTTTGACTTGAGTGGCTGATAAAGAATTTTTTTTTTTCTTTTTTTAGGAGGTTACTTGCAGGGTCTCTTGAGACCAACCTACTCTTCAACACCATTGCATCAGTGTCTACAGCAAATGGTAATACTATCTTTGCTTTCTCTGTTGCTACACTATCTGAATCAAAGTTAATGTTTCTGTAGTTCTACATTGAAACGTTATAGAATCTTGAAATAGGGAAAGTGAGACTGTGTGTCTAGTGGGATGTGAGCATCTATTGTCTATGACTCTATGTTAATTAGACGGAAAAGATCCTTGGTATGTAGTGGATCCTTGGTTTCTCTGTTTGCTGTATTAAGTAACGGTTTATTCGCTTTACTAGTTGCTACACTACCTGAATCCACGGTTTAAGGAGTTTTCTGTTTCCTCTTTGAAGAGTTTGCTTCCATGTTTTGCAAATTTATGTTTCTGTAGTTCTACCTTTTCAAACATTTTAGTGGGATGTCAGCATATATTGTCTGTGGCTGTATTCTATGTTAATTAGATCGTTTGAAACTATGGAACTCTTGTAACCATGGACTAGATCGTTGGTATGTAGTACTGATACTGGATCCTTGATTTCTCTGTTTGCTGCATTTAAGTAACGGTTTGTTCGCTTTACTAGTTGCTACACTACCTGAAACTACGTTTTTAGGAGTTTTCTGTTCCCTCTTTGGGCAGTTTGCTTCCATGTTTTACATATTTATGTTTCTGTAGTTCTCTACATTTAACGTTTTAGAATCTTGAATTGAGACTGTGTCTTGTGGCATGTGAACATCTATTGTCTTTGTTACTCAGGCGTTGAAAGATCACATGTTTTGAAATATAGAGAACTCTTGTAAAACTTTGGAAACTCTGCTTTTGGGGTATGAAAGTCATGGGATCTTGTTCTATTGCTTTTCAGGGAATATCTACGTCAAGAACACTTAAGGCTAGTGAAGAGCCTATATCATCACCATTGTCATCTCCAGCTCTGTTGGGTAGTGGCAAAGAAGAAGAGCAGAAGATTATCCCAAAGCGTAAAAAAGTGCAAGCTGTACTCAAAGCCATTAAGCAGGTTTGTGTGTGTGTGTGTTCTCTGACTCTCAACACAACTCTCTTTTCACATGATCTACTCACTCACACCTGCTTTGTTTCAGAGTCCTAAGAAGGTCAACCTAGTTGCAGCACTAGTACGTGGTATGCGCGTTGAAGATGCTCTGATGCAACTCCAGGTCACAGTTAAAAGAGCTTCCCACACTGTGTACCGTGTTATCCACGCTGCTAGAGCAAATGCTTCTCATAACCATGGACTAGATCCTGAACGTCTCATCATTGGTATGTTACTAACTGATATTGATTCCTCTTTTAAGAAACTGTTTAAAGCGTTTGGTATGTGATTGCAGCTGAAGCGTTTGTTGGGAAGGGACTATTCAAGAAGAGGATATCTATCCATGGAAAAGGAAAATGTGGGTTGATGATAAGACCAGAGTGTCGTCTAACTGTTATAGTTAGAGAGATTACTCCAGAGGAAGAAGCTGAGATTGCGAAGCTCAAAGTTCACAACTTCAAGAAGCTAAGCAAGAGGGAGAGGAGGCTTGTGCCTCACAAGCTTATTGAGACAACTCCAATATGGAACCGTAGAGGCACTAAAGCTAGTTATCGTTCCTCGGAGTTGGTGCCATCTCGTTAGGTGTCTTCTTTGTTCCTTAAAGGTTGGTTACAAGAGAGCCTTGTCTTCTCTGTGCACCTATGTTTTTGGTTTGGTATTGTTCTGGTACTTAATCGAACCGGTTTACTTTTTGCATTCAATAAAATGTTGTTAGAACGAACCAGATCTTTAGATTTGGGTTAAGGTATCTAGACCTCGCTTTCAAATCCAAATTTTTATTTAATGGTTTATACAAAGTTGATATTGCCCTTGACATTTTGTAAGCAATCTTATTATACAAAGTTGTATGTGTTTAACTAATATTCTTTGTTTCTGAAGCATAGGTATATAGTGAACAAAAAATGACAATAAGTCTATCCTTGTTATAAATCCATTGTGTGGATTGTCCATAGCCACATGCTTCACCGAGTACAAGAGGAAGTTTACACCAGACCATCTATACCACATCCGGTCCGTCCAAGACTTAACTATGGCGACACATTGAATCGAGCCAATCCGAGTCCGCCCGTACAGGTTCAACCAGCCGGCCATGCCTTAGTCATCTAGCTTTCTCTTATGCACAATCTTATGTAATAAATGTGGTCAAAGGTGCATTCAATACTCCAGATATTTTGTCTCTTGTAAACCCTTGTTTCTCACCACTATATAAAGGTGGTGGTATGCTAATGAGAATACACAACATTCCTCACATCTCTCTCTCACTTGCAAACAATATCAGTCTCATTTTCTCTAGTTTTATAACACGTTATCATCACGATGACGCTCTCCAGCTGAGTTCTTCCTCTCCACCGGCGATCTCTTCCCCGGCCAGCTCCTCCGGCGCTCAGCCTTGTAACCGGCGGCCACAAAAGTCTTATTTCGGCCGCAACTTTAAACGATCATATCTCCCTAACTGTAAGGACTCAGACGCCGAGCCACCTATCATTTTGAAGCTCTTGACGAGACGAATCCAACGCCGCAAACCGCTTGTCAATAAAATCTCAGACGCGCTCTCAACGCCCGTTCTAAGCCGACGGCCAGTTTTGAGAATTCCGGTCAGTTCTTGAGAGATTCCGGCCATCTCTTCACCAGCAAGCCGCGGATCTCTTCCTTGCTCACGGTGGTCCATTCAGATTTATCTTGATGTTAAAAGGTAAACTCATCAAAATCTAAGAACCTAAGAACATCATAGTTTTATATGAACACCATATCTTGGATCTATATGATCCTAAAATATATAAAACCTATAGATCTAAAATCTTGTCTCAAATATATTAATCTAGAACCTATGATCTATATGAATCCTATAAAATCTATGGATCTAAAAACTTGTTACAAAAGTTTATTCTTGAATCTAAAGATTTATATAAAACTTGGTTCTAAAAGTTTATGAATCTCTTATATAAGACATCTAAAGATCTATTTGAATCTTATTTCTCCTAAGTTCATCCGGCCTTAAATCCGGATTGTATAAAGGATCAAAACCTATAAATCATCCGCATCACTTGTTGTTCTAGCAAGATGAATAAGCCGGCCATTAATCCTCTAAGCCATAATCGGCTAGAATCCTATTAAGCCT
Organism: Eruca vesicaria subsp. sativa; assembly: GCA_932364175.1. NCBI lineage: Eukaryota > Viridiplantae > Streptophyta > Magnoliopsida > Brassicales > Brassicaceae > Eruca > Eruca vesicaria. The sequence goes on along the minus strand of CAKOAT010959598.1, from coordinate 29,011 downwards.
TTTCCGGCCATGATCTTTCCGGCCATCTTCCGGCCGGTCATGATCTTTCCCTTCCCGGCCAGGACCTTCCCCGGCCATAAATCTCCGGCCATATCCCTTTTCCGGCCATGTCTATTTTCCGGCCAGAAATCAGTCAACCAAATAAAAACTTAAAACCCCATCAATGCATATCTTTGACCATTGTATTGGTTTTGTAACTTATAAAAGTTTTATGATTTTCTAAATGCATATTTGATTTTAATAAATGCATATCTTTTACTAGGTAGTATTTTAAATATTATAACCTATAGTCTTGATTTAAATTGATATGTCATAAGATAAAATAAATTCTGGTTTGATCACATACTTATTTGACATTCTAAACCGACCTTGAAATCGGTTCATTATAGTTTGAACAAATGATATAAATTTTCTTGATCTGAACCAACCTTGAAAACTGATTTTGTGATCCAATTATATACTGATCATATATGCATACCTGATAGCATCTATTTAGATCAAACATGGATTAGTAAATTGTTAGATCATTCACATATCATGAACTGATCATTTCTATGCATCCGCTTGTCATATAATTTTATTAAGAACTGAGCATTCATATAATAGATCATTCTGATCATGATAAAATCTAAATTGGTTCATTTTGCTAGAATATAATTGATTCATATTGCTTGCACCAAATTCGTTTGAATCGATTATTGTTTAGACTAAGCATGTTTGTTTTTATTGAAAACATAAACCAGCTTTGAAACCAATTGATTGAAAATCTAATTGAATTTGGTTTAGACATATCCTGAAAATTATAAAATTTTCATTGTCTTGGTTCACCCAATAAAGAGATGAAGGAATCGGTTTTATTTTAATGCTCTTTAAACCAAATATCCTCATGCATTAAGAATCACATATAGATTGATTAAAATCAATGCTTAGAACTAAACATGCATTCAGCTATTTCTTGATCCATGCATCCATCTTGCTTGATCTCATTTAATAAAATGATGATTGATCCTTATTCAAAAGGGCCTTAATACCCTATCTATATAATCAACCCAATTTGAATTATAAAGGATTATTTGATTCATTCTTATTATTTTCGGATTCATATAGATCCATAATTTAGAAATAAAGATATAGGTGCTCTTAGATTCTTAGGTTTGATTTTGTTTACCTTATGAACAGCAAAGAACCTGGATGGACCACCGTGAGAGGGAAGGAGATCCGCTGATGGAGGTGGTCGAGGGAGGCTGAGAGTTGGCCGGAAATCTCAAGAACTGACCGGAATTCTCAAAACTGGTCGTCGGCTTAGAACGGGCGTTTGAGAGCGCGTCTGAGATCTGATTTACGAGCGGTTTGCGGCGTTGGATTCGTCTCGTCAAAAGCTTAAAAATGATAGGTGTCTCGGCGTCTGAGTCCTTACGGTTAGGGAGATATGATCGTTTAAAGTTGCGGCCGAAATAAGACTTTTGTGGCCGCCGGTTACAAGGCTGAGCGCCGGAGGAGCTGTCCGGGGAGGAGATCGCCGGTGGAGAGGAAGAACTCAGCTGGAGAGCGTCATCGTGCTGATAACGTGTTATAAAACTAGAGAGAAAGAGAGAGCATTTTCGTTTGCAAGGGAGAGATGTGAGAATGTTGTGTTGTTTTCTCATTAACCAAATGCCACATTATATAGTGGTTTGTACAAGGGTTTACAAGGAGGATCCATACATTAATTACATGTTGACTACACCTAAATGACTAAGATATTTCTACATAAAGTCTTGGTCAATGTCTTGATGGCAAGGTTGAATGGTCTTGGTCCAAGGCATTGTTGGTTCGGTTTAATGTGTCGCCATGGTTAAATCTCGGTTGGACCGGATGTGGTGTAGATGGTATGATGTGAACCTCCTCTTGTACTTTGGATCATGACCCGTATTAGTCTGAGGTGGGAATATCTATGCTCACTTATATGGCCTGATGCATAACCTTATATACATGTAAATGATGTCCCCAAGTCTTAGGCTAGTCGTCAACCATCAAAGGGTTTAGCCAAGCCGTCTAGGATATGGTCATAGACCATAGTTCTCGAAATATGTAGTATGGACATGGACCACGGGTTCTGNCGTATTAGTCTGAGGTGGGAATATCTATGCTCACTTATATGGCCTGATGCATAACCTTATATACATGTAAATGATGTCCCCAAGTCTTAGGCTAGTCGTCAACCATCAAAGGGTTTAGCCAAGCCGTCTAGGATATGGTCATAGACCATAGTTCTCGAAATATGTAGTATGGACATGGACCACGGGTTCTGTCATTTCTCCCCCTCATGAACATACTATAAATTTCGCGATATACTTGGGACAATTAAGCCTAATGAGTTTCCGTTGTGTAATGAGTTTCCCTTGTGTACATGTTACACAACGTGAGATTCTATCAGGAAAACTCGTTGTGTCTTTTGCAATATTAAACTTTGTATCAAGTTAGGACTAGGATGGCTAATCCTTCTTGCCATATAGTGTATAATTTTGTGTGGTATACCATTCTGGTTACCATGGCTATTTTGCCTCCTATCATATTGATCTCTGGCATAGACTAGATCAATAGAGAATGTAGTCTCGACCACTTAGACGATTTTAATTTAGGTACTCTTATTCCCTTTTTGTCCATTGTTGGAAACCATTTTCTCTTCTTAATTCAAAATGGACCTTATAGGGTGAATATAATGCCATTAAGGCAATGCCTTGGTCGAGTTTCTTTTCCTTTCTTTCAAGGAATGACCAGCTGAGTTCAAGAGTATTTTATGCATCATAACTGAGCCTGGATGGCCGAGTATGTCGTGCCATTTGTTAAAGGCATCTTTGAACTCTTTGGAAATAATGAGTTGGGGTATTACCCACAATCATATTTATCTTGGCACTATAAAGGCCTATAGATATAGCAGGGATAGTCTCTAGGACTTTCTTATGGCCTTGGGCATTATCATAAATCAAAAGGAATTCTTTCTTTCCTTCGCCCATAGTTTCAATATGTAGACCATTCATATGAATGTCTTTGAAACTTGATAAATTCCACTTTGATGTAGGGGAAATGTAATGCATCAGAGATTTATAGATGCGTGCCTTTAGGCATTATTAGGTTGGCCTAATGATTTTTCATCCCACACCGATGGCAAGCAGATTTGGTCGAGGCATGGGGTTTTAAAATCGGAATTATACCCACATCTAGGTTGATAACCTCGGTCTCATCCTTGACAATGGTGTGGCTGAGGTTGATACCCACGGCATGACCCTGCCATCTTCCATGGCCTTTCACATGGTTATGGTTTGACTCTTTATTTGGCTCTGTGGCCGCATCTGCCATAGGCAGTGCCTTAGATCCAGGAGGCCTCATCTCATTATTCCTTATGAGTAACTCCTTGCTTTGCTTAGCAAGCAACAAACAAGAGATTGAATTTGCATATGTAGAGAAAAACCCTTTTCTCAGTATTATTGCTGAAGCAAAACATTGCTTGTGGAATGTAGAGAATTTCTTCTCTAACATGTCAGCATATGTGATAGTCTTTCCACAAAGTTTCAACTTTGAGACTATCATGAATAGAGCCGAATTATGCTCATCCACAGAATTATAGTCTTGGATATTTAGGTTCCTCCAATCATATAGGGCCTTTGGTAATAGCACCATTCTGTGGTGATCATATCTAGATTTCAAGATGATTTTCAACATCTGAATATTTAATGTGCAATTCAAACTTTCGGGATTTTATGCAAGCAGTAGAAGCTTTAAAGCATATGATTTCAATAGGGTTTTCAGCCAAGTCATATAATCTATTTGCTTAAGGAATGAGTATGATCAATTGATCTTTGCATTTAGTATGATCAATTGATTAATTGATCTTTGCATTTAGTAATATATTTGCTTAAGGAATGAGAAATGACAGAACCCGTGGTCCATGTACATACTACATATTTCGAGAACTATGGTCTATGAACATATCCTAGACGGCTTGGCTAAACCCTTTGATGGTTGACGACTAGCCTAAGACTTGGGGACATCATTTACATGTATATAAGGTTATGCATCAGGCCATAACACAAATATATGTGCCATCTAAGGATCATGTGATCTTAGAAAGAGGATTGGGAATATATGTTGGATATATATATATATATATATATATATATATATATATATATATATATATATATATATATGAATATACTTTCTCCATAAGTTTAAAAGAAACCTTAAGCCAAAATGGGTGATCTAATTATGGGCTAAGGAAAAATGATTACATAAAATTTATGAATCCCAATATCCAACATTGAAAGGAGAAAAGTAATAAGCTGGTTAAGAATGATATCAATCATCAATGTCTTGGCAAAGATCCTCGGACTAGAAATGATTTATAGACATTCATATGCTATGATAAGCAAAATAATATGCCAGACACATTTGACCCGAGAAAGAATGACTATGTCATCCCAGCTTAGCACCACACGGTTTTGATGTCTTAAAGACACAACCAAGTTTGCTACAGAGTCTAATATAAGTTCCAAATAAAGTCCCATAAAATCTAAGGGACCTCGGAAAGTAAGAAAGGTGCATGAGATAAAATCCGAGTTTTATTAATGGAAACCATTCCAGACATTGAGATATAAGGCTGGCCAGCTGAACCGCTAGGTACCATACCATATAGCTTGGGACGCCAAGTTATAAGGTTACAAAGGTCCTAGATAATGAAATCTCAAATTGATGTTATACCATGTCTGGAAACTAAGAGGAACACATATATAAGTGTGTCGACACATACATTCAAAATTAATGCGCAAAAATGTAGCACATAAAGTAAGTATGAATCGAGGATCATGAACCCACATATGAGTACTCACCATAATGAATAATAAAAGGAAATGTGGGGTTTCTATAGTGATATAAAAGGCGTGTTTGTATTGGCCATATATGTAAACGCCATATGATGCCCAGTGAATAGATGAATCTTGAAAGATAGATAAATCGTGAGATTGACCGGGAACGGTCTATGATATCCAAAGTGGTGGATACTACTACTACACATTATCACTACATATGATGTCTGGAAGAAATTCAAAGATGTAGTATGTCTCACTGGATGATGATAAAATTTTTGGTTCATCAAATTGATATTACCAAGTATTTGAGCTCAGAACCAAAAGATGAGAAAGAAGTTCTCATAAACAGCATTTGTCTAAAGCTGTTCTTGGACTGAACTCTATGTAAATTCAAATTTGTCCATAGAGGAGTTTTTCTAAATTCCTTGTGTTTATACTAACCAGCCTAAGATAGGTTAAATGGTTATTCATTAAACCTTAGAAAAAGGTTATAAGACCATCACCATAAGTTAACCAAGTTTTGGTAATGATTATGATTAAAATTGAACTACGTCCGACTTGATCCTCGAAAGAGGTACGTAGGCAGCCTTTCTTAAGGTCCAGTCCCAAATCCTCTCAGCATATAAGATGTATAAGCTATAAGCTATACAATCAAAGTTCATGTTTGAACAAGAGAAGTAAACCGCATTATGCGTCCATGTCCGACCCAACCGGTCCGACCATATTTATAAAGATTCTGGTTCATGATTAAGCTGTAAATCATGAATGTAATTGGACATCATTTTATGACCCATAAGGTCAAAAGTCACAGCCATGTATAGACTAGATCAATCCAACCGTCCATACTAAGACTGAAAAGTCTAACCAATATGATCTATGTGCAAAGTTGACTATGGCAAAGAATACTATACTCATAATATAAGGCATAGCCATAAGAGCTAGATAGCCTAGACAATGATGATCCATATTAGCCTACCACATATTATGAAAAGGCACATAAGAATGATTTGGTTGAAGACCATAATCAAAGACATGAGTATAAAGTGGTACATTTTTCTAAGTACCATCAGGATTCTAAGAGACATGATATGTCCAAACAATGCAAGATTGTTCAAGTAAGAATCCCAGAACATTTATCCAGCAAGTGATGTTAACATCAGGGGGAGTAATATGTGTTGTACTCTTTTTCCTTATCTACGGTTTTCATTTTTCCCACCTTGGGTTTTGGTTTTCCTAGAAAGGTTTTAATGAGGCAACATTAAGCATATTATGAACTCATATGGTTATGGCATCCAAGGGGGAGTGTTATAAATCCATTGTGTGGATTGTCCATAACCACATGCTTCACCAAGTACAAGAGGAGGTTTACACCAGACCATCTATACCACATCCGGTCCGTCCAAGACTTAACCAGCGACACATTGAACCGAGCCAATCCGAGTCCGCCCGTAGAGGTTCAACCAGCCGGCCATGCCTTAGTCATCTAGCTTTCTCTTATGCACAATCTTATGTAATAAATGTGGTCAAAGGTGTATTCAATGCTCCAGATATTTTGTCTCTTGTAAACCCTTGTTTCTCACCGCTACAGCTTGTCGTCTTGTGTAGAGAGGCTTCACTGGTTGAAACTCTTGCACACAGTCTCAAGCGGATGAGAAATAAAAGCATTGATATGGGTCGAATTTGCACATCCTCTCCTTGTTTGATATTCTGTAACAAATCCCTTTAATATATGTAAGTTCCTTCGAAATTATATACACAACATTCCTCACATCTCTCTCTCACTTGCAAACAATATCAGCCTCATTTTCTCTAGTTTTATAACAATCCTAATGTTTTGGTTCTTTTTTCTTAATTTTTACTATATAGTTTTATCTTAAATACTCATTCCCTTTCAAAATATTAAATGTTTTCTATGAAATAATATATTTCTAAAATTATTTTTATTTAAAAAGTACAAGGACAAATATAAATTATAATCAGTTCAGTTAATTATAAAATACACTAAAATATAATTTGATTATATCGTTTCTAATTTAGCTAAAAGTTACCTAGAAAACTAAAATATTTTATATTTTGAAACATCAATTTTTCTGGATGTGTGTTCTTTTCTTTTTTGAAACTGACAAAGTTGGATGTGTGTGAACTGGTATTCTTCCTTTCTCTGAGACATAAGTATTTCTCTAATGTTTTGAGTTCTTGTTTCTTGATTTTTTATTTCGCTAGAATTCATCTTTAGTACTCTTTTAATTTCAAAATATACGACGTTTTTTTTTTTGTTTGTGAAAATCAGTACTGTTTTAAAAAATATTTTATCTAAAATGGTACAACTAAATACTATAAATTAAAATCAGCTCAAATACATTAAAATATCACTGAATATATAGATTTTAATATAGTTAAATTACTTGGAAGCTAAAACATTTTCTATTTTAAAACATCAAAAATTCTCCTAATTAAATATTTATATTTTGAAACGGAGAGTATTATATATTTTGCATTAAAAGCTTATGATGTTTTCGAAGTAATTATCATTGTAGCATCTGCACAATAACGATGAAATCGAACGGTCATAAATGAAAAACAACAGGCTTCCGGATCAAGCAACGTGGCTCAACCTCGTCTCGACTCCTCTCATAGTCACGGACACGTGTGGTCAAGCCAACTTAGTTCATATACTCTCTCTTCTCCCTACTACCAAAAACAATGTAATAACAATTTCAAAAGACGGTGGTGAGAGAGTACAAGAAAAAAAAGCAAGAAGATAATTCTACGGAAAAAATGTTTTCAGCTATAGGAAGTTTAGTGAAACTCATCTTCAAGAACTTGGACGTCATCGCTGGGTAACTTAATATCAACTCTTAACATGTAACCAAAGTTATTTTACTCGTTTTAGTTCTTTAATTTGATTCTTTTTTGCATGTGTTGGTTGGTGTGTGCAGACCTATCATTAGCTTGGTTTATCCTCTGTAAGTCCAATATATAACTTTCTCTATCTGATTTACTCACCTTTCATTTGAATAAAAAACTTTTGGTATATACTTTTATTTAGATACGCATCAGTGAGAGCAATAGAGTCTAGGACCGGTGGAGACGACAAACAATGGCTCACTTATTGGGCTCTTTATTCACTTATCAAACTCTTTGAGCTCACTTTCTACAAAGTCATCGAATGGTAAGTTTATTACAAAAAATAATTTAATGAGGTTTCCTTGATCTTCAAGCTTCTCTCTCTGAAATCAAAGTGAACCATATGTATGTCTATATATATTTTTAGCTTACGTGGAGCCTAAGTAACGTTCTTTAGGAATTCTGATGAACTAATGTTTATATTATACCTAAATCAACATCACAATATAGTATATAGATTGACCTAACCATAAGATGGTGGTGCATATAATCATAGATTTACATTCTATTTAATACTACCTCCATTCCATGTTTTATCAAAAACACAAGAATCAAGAAATTTGCTTTCTACCAAATAATAATAGATATTTATGGGGGATAAACCAATCATAAATAATAAATTATACAGTAAAATATTATTAGTCAATCAAAGTACTTTAAAACTGTCAAAACATCTTATATTTTGGAACATTAAAATTTTTCTAAAACATCTTATTATATTTTGGAACATCAAAATTTTTCTAAAACATCTTATATTATAGAACGGATGTAGTAAGATATCGTAGATGTTTACAACAAAATTTTGGGGTATGCAATTTTTATTTTATGCGAACTAACTAATGTTTTGAGGTTAACTTTATGATCAGGATACCGTTATGGCAATACGCGAAGCTAGCTTTAACCAGTTGGTTGGTGTTACCGGGCTTGAGCGGCGCTTCTTATCTCTATAATAACTATGTGCGATCATTCCTTTTAAGCCCACATAGTGCTAACGTGTGGTACGTACCAGCTAAGAAGGATGATGATGACTTGGCAGCAGCTGCTGGGAAATTTACTCCGGGCGAGCCTACAGAAAAGCATGTTAGCTCGGTATGACTTCTAAACTATGTCTATAATTTTGTTATGACCTAAGTATTGTTTGATCTGAAAACTTGATGTTTTGTTAAATTGTTTCTATTTTCACAGGTGGATACATCAGCCAAATATGTTGGTGGCTCGGCCTTTGATGATACATATGTCTACTAGTAAAGCTACTCGTGGCCTGTTGTAACCTTAATATGGTTACCCATCTTCGCATACCATATAGTCTGTATTTTCCTTTTTATCTTTGTTTTTTTTTTTTTAATGTGGTAGATGTGTAAGCAAGAAAAGAATAAAATTTCTAACTTCACCAAGAAATATGTTAAGTTTCGTTAGAAATGTATATTATCATCATGGTAATACTCAGCTAAGACACCCCCACGTGATGGTGTTACACATTACAGTTCAACATTGTGAACTGAGAGTACTGTAACTCTGTAACCATAACGAACCAAGACAATGCATCTTGCTGGTGTAACAATAATAAAAAAATGTCTCTTTCTTTGGTTTTAAAATATAGAGATCTAAAATATATAAAACCTTCCAATCTAATCTAATATAATTATAGTTCTTCAACAATCCAGTGTATTTGATATGATACCAATTTTGTATTAACTACTTATGAAACTAATATTAATCGCAAAATATATAAAGAAAATAAAAGAAAAAGTTAGTTCACGCGAGACATCATAACAACTAAAATAATTTTTGAGTTATAAAAGTCTTTCTACCTTTTGCACTTTTTCTACTTTCTCCCTGTTTCATTCGCTCTCCGTCTTTTGCTCTGCTTCAGTTTCTCTTCCCAACAAGGAAAAGAACAACAAAATATTGCATTGCATCTGAGTTTCCGAGGGAGAAAGAGAGTTTCTTTGGTTTTGGAGAGGGACTAAAATGGCGACGAACATTGGTATTATGGACAGTGCTTACTTTGTTGGAAGAAACGAGATTCTTGGTTGGATCAATGACCGTCTTCATCTCAATCTCTCTCGCATCGAAGAGGTACATGTTATTAATTTCTTGGAAGTATCTGAAGATGGTTGGTTGGTTTACCTTTGGTTCTGTCTGATAAGTGATAATCAAGGTGTTTTTGAGTGTGTTAAGATGCAATGAGTGTTCTGTCTTGCTATTTGTTTTGTTGCTTAATGCTTAATTACTGTAAGCAACTTATATTTTTTGTTAGGGAAAATAACATAAAAAACCTTTAAAGTGACACTCACTAACACTTTAAACCTTGAACTTATTTAACTAGCATATTGAACATTCAACTTGACATTTGTATCACAAAAAACCTTCAACTTGACTTACTTGTTCGTCAAGTTAAAATTGTGACTTGTTAACCTACAATAGTAGGTCACATGTTTTTTTTTAATTAATAATTGCAATTAGCAATTAAAAACCTAAATAAAATTAGAAAATTAAAGAAAAAATTCTAAAATTGAATTCAATAAAAATCAAAAATATTTTCTTAAAACTTCAATGTTTTTAAATTGAAAATTTTGCAAATTAGAAACTTTTTTTTTTAAAAAAACATCTAAAACTATTAAATTTTCTCACAAAAAAATAAATAATTTTAAACATTATCACCATTATCTTGAACACTCTTTTTCATATCATTATTAAGATTAACATATTTGGTTATATCGCTAGTGACAATAGTGTCAATATCATTGTTATTTTTATATAAGAAATTATCATCGTTAAAGATATCAATAAAATTAAACGTTTTAAACTTACAAAACATTCTTATTAATTCTGATATGACGAAAAGTGCTCCTTTTACTAGTGGTATATCCACAATTTATTTTTGAATAACATTTTAAAGCATTTGCCTTATAAGCTTCTTAAATGTTTAGTTAATAATAATAACATACAAATAAATATGAGTTAGAGGTTATCTTTGATATTGAAAAAGTTGTATTAAGAGTTAAAATGTTCATATAGAAATCATCATATAGTTGTCATTTTTTATTAACAAAATAAAAAAAAAATCTATCAAGATATTAAATTATTAGTAAGATACATTAATATAATTATGGGGATAATAAAATTGCTTTAGTTGCTATTAATATGACCATTAATAATAATGTCGTATGGTTAGAGAAAATAAAGGGAAGAACAAAATATTAAAAAAAAGGTCTAAACAACTTTCATAGATAGATTTTTAAAGACTCATTCCCTTTTAATTGTATTGATATAGTTTATAGAAATATACACTCATATATCACAAAATTTCATTTAGAATAAGAATAAAACACTTGTAAACTCTTAAGAAGATATTTTGATTTTTTTTTTAAATTAATATTTTTGAATTTTTATGTACTTTAAAACAAATATTTTTGAAAACTTACACCTTCAAAAATTAAATTTTAAGAAGATATTTTGGTTTTTATTAAATTCAGTTTTAGATTTTTTCTGTAATTTTCTAATTTTATTTAGTTTTTTTATTGTTAATTGTATTTATTAATTAAAAAAACAAAAAAACAACATGTGACTTACTATTGTAGGTTAACAAGTCACAATTTAAACTTGACGAACAAGTAAGCCAAGTTGAAGGTTTTTGGTGATACAAATGTCAAGTTGAATGTTCAATATGCTAGTTAAATAAGTTCAAGGTTTAAAGTGCTAGTGAGTGTTACTTCGAAGGTTTTTTATGCTATTTTCCCTTTTTTGTTATTGATTATTCCGGGTTATATATATTGTCTAATAATCTACATTTGTCAGCATGATACTTACATGCCTATAATATTGAGTAGGCTTCAAGCAAGGGCCATTAAGTTGATCATGATATGTGTTAGATCTGTTTCTTTACTTTATTGTTTTAAACCAAAACTTACAAGTAAGCATTGAAACTGTTGTAACTCGTCTTGCTTGTGAGACTGTTTATACAAGTGGCTTATAATTGGCTTTTTGTTTGGTAGGCTGCATCCGGTGCTGTTCAATGTCAAATGATGGACATGACCTTTCCAGGGGTTGTCCCAATGCACAAGGTACATTTTTATATGCATCTCTTGTTTGTTTCTTTGCATAGAAATCTAACTCTTCCACTTTTCAGGTTAACTTTGATGCAAAGAACGAGTACGAGATGATACAAAACTACAAAGTCATGCAAGAAGTCTTCACCAAACTGAAAATTACAAAGGTAATTAATTATATATTCATATATTTGGCTTCTGTGAGCTAATGCCTTCAACATATTATGTCACTTACAATATTGTTGTCTTACTCGAAAAATACATCAGCCATTGGAAGTCAACCGGCTTGTCAAAGGCAGACCACTAGACAACTTGGAGTTTCTACAATGGCTGAAACGTTTTTGTGACTCCATTAATGGTGGCATTATGAATGAGTATGTACTCTTTTGTTTACCTTATAACATCTCCAACCCCACTCCATAATTTACTGCAAAATGGAGTGGAAAATGGATGATGAATAAACAAAAAAGTGATTACTCCAAATATGGAGTAATGAGATTTTTTGTTTCTTCATTATTCCATTCTCCACTCATTTTGCAGTAAAATATGGAGTGGGGTTAGAGATGCTCTTAAATAATAACTAAAAGTCTTCTTAATGTTACCTCCATTGGTTTCATCATTTGTAGGAATTATAATCCAGTAGAGAGAAGATCAAGAGGTGGCAAAGAGAAATGTGTGAAGGGGTCTAGTAAGATCTCAAAGTCATTGCAAACAAACAATATGCATCAGCCTCCTCCAGTCACTACTTCCAACAAAAAATTTGGTCTGTTATTTAAATTAGCTTCTCTTATCCAGTTTATGACTTTCTCTATATATATTTTTTAGAACATTCTAAACTCTTAGGTCCCAAGCAAGCAAAATCACATGCTGTTGGAGGTGGGAGCAACTCATTAGCCGAAGTCCAAGCTCTCTCAAAGAAGGTAACTAATAGTTTTCATTCTTTTCTTCAGGTTAATGAGAAGAAATATTCTTTAACATGAATTTTCTTTTGACAATATTAGCTTGAAGATCTCAAGGTCTCGGTTGATCTCTTGGAAAAGGAAAGAGATTTTTACTTCACTAAGCTCCGGGATGTAGAGATACTTTGTCAGACTCCTGAGCTCGATGATCTTCCGGTAAGTGTCATAGCAATTCTCTTTTCTTTTTTTTGTCTTTATTCCCCTTTTGTTTGAAGTAAAAACAATGAGAATGTGATATAGTATGTATTTGTTGAAACTATAATATGTGCAGATAGTGGTAGCGGTTAAGAAGATATTATATGCAACAGATGCAAATGAATTTGCACTAGAAGAAGCTCAAGAGTGCCTAAACCAGTCTCTAGGGCTTGAGGCTGAGGAACACGAAGCAAAGATAAAGTTGTGATTCTAACAAAATCAAGTTTCAAAGAAATATCATCCATATTTACAAACCAATCAAATCCGGCTTGAAGATTTTAACGATTAATTGTTTGTTTGAAACATATGTAAAATTAAAATTACAAAACAAATAGTTGCTACACTGAGGCAAAACTAATTAGATAATGTCAAGTTGGAAAAAAAAAACAAGTAATGATATTCAAGTTTCCAAGTGCAAGATGCTTTCATTCTTATCAATAAGAATTAACTCAGCGTACGGCTTACCAAACCAGTGGTCCGATGTTACTCCAACATTGACCTTTCTCATATCATTCTTTTGAAGATCATAATAAAGAATGTAATAATTGGAAAACAACTTCCTAGGTGCCAAGATCACCTCGCCGTTTTGAGTTGTACCTAGTACCACCAATGCAATGCTTTCATTGAGTAAATTCATCTGACTAGGCTGCAAAACGAGAGACTTCTTCGACCATTCTCCACCATCTTCCAAGACCCATAAGTCCACGTTACCCATAAGTACAAGATAGGTATGATCAAAAATAGCTGGTTTTCCTCCATACTCTATAAGGGCCATAAGGTTATCAAATATTAATCCGGATAACTCTTGAGGTACTTGGATCATATTCAACTGTTCAGATCTAACATCAAAACTGACAAATTTCATCTGGCCTAAAATATTTTGCTATAACTAATGTAAAAAGTATGAAGTGGTTCATGTTCTTGGGATCTAAAATCATGATCTGAGTAAAGTTTTTAGTATTTATGGTTCTTTTGTGTGGAAGACCTTTTTATTTGGAGTACTAATCATTTTAATGGTTTCAGCTACATTTATATAAACACATATATAAATCAATTAAACTTCTGGTCACAAATATTTGGTCAGAAAATATGATTGGCCAATATTATCAAACTAAATGAAGAAAGCTTAAATTTATAGCTTAAAAATTTGGGAATCATACTGAAAATTTGGTTTTCTTCTATCATCTCCAACGCTAAATTTTCAGCCTATATATGCCCACTTAGTTTTTTTTTTTAATAAATGCCCATTAGTTTTTCTTAATCATTGATATTATAAGAGATTTCATGTTTTATTTGTATTACAGTAATGCTCACTTAATTTTTTCTTAATCAATCTTGCAATTAAAATAAAGCTTTTGTATTCCCAGGTTTATAAGAAGTTTCTACCTCTTTGAATGTTTTCGTTGTTTAAGTTTTCTTTTTCAGCACAACTTTAAAACTTTTAAAAAGTTTAGGGAAAATTTTATATTACTGGGTTAGTTATAAAAACCTAAATGGTGTAATGTAAAAACAAATAGAACTTGACATCTTATCTTTGAGATCGTTAGAAATTGTATATTTCAGTTGCTTTCCACTTATTTTTTTAATCAATCTTGCTATATTTTTTTAATAAATATTGTATAATAGTAATGTGGACACATGGATAATAGTATTATAGATTTACATAATATATAACACCAAACTTTAACCAACAAATTATACATTTCATCATATAAACCAAGTTTCAACGTTTATAAAAGTGAAAACAGTGAACGAGTGGATTAAACACGAATTATCCTTTATTCCAAGGCAGTGCAAAACCGGATGGTTGACTTAATTTTCTTGTAAAATATATCCCATCAGTTTTGGCAGTCCATATACGTAGCTGACCACATCGAGGAATAAGTCTTGGTCCCGCTTTGTACACTTGAACGTCATAAGAATACTCCATTTTAGGTCCTTGCCTTAAAATACAGGCCCACTTTGTTAAATTTGGTATCTCATCGTAGAATCTAATGATATATGGAACATCATTGAAGTTTAAGGTTTTTACACCTATATCGTCGTCCCCCGAACGACAATGAAATTGGAGAATTTTACCCGGACCAAGTTGATTATGAATTTCTACTTGATTCTTTTTGCAGGCTTCATCTAGCCCAAAATATGTAGAGGTCACTAATATAAAAAGTACAAAGTAGTTCATTTGTTTGGTATCTAAAATCATGATTTGAGTATCCTTTAGTAATTATAATTCTTTTGTGTGGAAGACCTTTTTATTTGGAGTACTAGATAAAATTCTTCTTTTTAAAATGGATTTAGCTAAATTTAAACACAAATATAAACCGATTAAACTTCTTGTCACAAATAGTTTGGCTGTAAATATGATCGGCTAATATGATCAAACCAAATGAAGAAAGCTTAAATTTATAACTAACCAAAGAATCCAAACCAAAGTAAAAGCTAAGATATAATAAAGTCTTGAAAATGTAGTATTTCAACAATATCTAGAA
This sequence comes from Eruca vesicaria subsp. sativa, assembly GCA_932364175.1. Taxonomy (NCBI): domain Eukaryota; kingdom Viridiplantae; phylum Streptophyta; class Magnoliopsida; order Brassicales; family Brassicaceae; genus Eruca; species Eruca vesicaria. Next base: position 13,562 of record CAKOAT010959598.1, on the reverse strand, counting down.
AGTAAATGAATGGTATGCAAAAAACAATAAAATAAATTTACAATAAAGTAAAAAGAAGAAGGTAAATTGACAAAAGTTGTCACCCATCTGAAAATTTGTAGTAAATCTTTTGTCCTCTCCATCTCCTATGCTACCATTTCAGCTTTTTGATCTCCACATTTGTGTGTGATGAAAGATTGTATTCAAGTCACATTATAGTGTATTGAATATACATATTTTATTATGTTTCATTCAATAGTATAATATAATAATAATTATTAATTAGTTCAAAATTGTAGCTATATTTAAATATACTATATTATTTGTATTCTTAATTATTTTTACATAATTAAATATTTTATTTTATTTTTAAGTAAAAATCACTAAATGATTGTTATCATTTACTTTATATTGTAATATAATATCTAAAATCATGATTTGAGTATCCTTTAGTAATTATAATTCTTTTGTGTGGAAGACCTTTTTATTTGGAGTACTAGATAAAATTATTCTTTTTAAAATGGATTTAGCTAAATTTAAACACAAATATAAACCAATTAAACTTCTTGTCACAAATAGTTTGGCTGTAAATATGATCGGCTAATATGATCAAACCAAATGAAGAAAGCTAAAACTTCTAACTGACCATAGAAACCAAACCAAAGTAAAAGCTAAGATATACTGAAGTCTTGAAAGTGTAGTATTTCAACAATATCTAGAAAATAAATTTATCGAGTGATATGCAAAAAACAACTGCAACATAAATAAATTTACAATAAAGTAAAAAGAAAAGAAGGTAACTTAACAAACTAGACATCCATCTGAAAATTTGTAGTAACTCTTTTCTTATTCTCTCCATCTCCTATGCCACCATTTCAGCTATTTGATCTCTACATTTGTTTGTTAGAGATTGGATTCAAGTCAACATTATAGTAAATAGTGATGATAAGTGAACTATTCAAAGTCACATAATAGTGTAAATAGTGATGACAAGTGAACCAACATCACTTACTTTTGTTGTTGGTCTATTAAATTTGGCCAATTAGAAATCGATGTTGCCCAATAGTTATTGAATTGTGGGACAGTGGGACTCTTCAACCCAACACATTGACCTAAAGAAAACTGTATCTTATTACTTTAGGAGAAAGAAACAAAGGGTTGGATAAAACGTGTGTGCCAATGGTATACATTCTGAGGTGTAATATCGTCATGTTCTTATCTAGCCCACGTTATTAAAAGGGTATTTTCGACTTTCCGAGTCAGCCAACTCCAACACGGAATAAACCCATCAAAGGATTAGTAAAAGGAAAATAAAAACAGCGACCGGCCGCAAAACATTTTAAAAGGAAAAATAATGCGTGTTTTAAATGTTGTTGACGTCTTCTACACGGAGAAAGAGACATTAACACGTGTATTCAGACAACAAAAAACTTTATATTATAAATAAAAAAAATACAAAACCGCAGATTACAGTAAACTAAAGGCGGTTCAAGTTTCCTTTTCCGTAACTCTTCCCATATATATACACACTTGGAGCACAAGTTCTCGTTCTTTCTTATAACTAAAAACACAAAGAAACGATTCAAAAGCTAAAAAAGACTTTTCTTACTAATGGATTACTTGAGAACAGAGTTTCAAGAACTAGAAGAAGGATCAACCATCTCTGAATCTGGAAGCTGTGACGGCTCATACCATCAACAACGACCTTCTTTTGCCGACGAACATGGGCTTATGGAGTTGCTTGAAGGCGATAAGGCTTACGATCTTATCTACCGTAACTCTAAATCTGCTCTAGGAGATCAATGCGAGCTTCTCTCGATTCTGAGAAACGGGTTTGCCACCGTTGGATCTCGTGCTAAGCTCAAGAGTTTTCAGGTTTTTCAAGAGGCGGTGGAGATGAAACATGGCGGCGGAGGAGGAGGAGGAAGTAGTAATAAAGCTAGAGTTAAATATGGTTGGTGCGATGTCAGGAAAACAGAGTTGAAATCGGTTCTTGAATATGGTTTTAGCCAGCCAAGAAACGATGGATCTTATGGCTGTGGATTGTATCTCTCTCCGGATAATGCTCTTCTTGAATGGTACTTTAAAATATTTTCAATATTTTCTGATAAAAAAAAAACTATTCCAAAAATTATTCTAGATGTGACTTAAAACGCGAATTAACTCAAACAACATATTTAAATGTAATCGGGTTAAGAATATGCACGGAGATTTAAATTACATCCAAAATATGACTTAAATCTCCATGCATATTCTTGGCCCGATTACATTTAAATATGCTTTTTTCAAGTTAATTCGCATTTTATTTGTTTTTTCAGAGTTTAATTCGCTTTTTGTTATCCACATAAAGCTTTGGTTCAATAGTCTTACTAACTGTTTTTGTGTTTCTTTATTTTTAGTTTGAAGGATTCAGTAGCTGAAGAATCAGAAGATGGGATGAGATTCATGCTGCTTTGTAGAGTTATACTTGGAAAATCAGAGATTGTTCCAAGAGGCTCTACACAGTCATGTCCAAGCTCTCCAGAGTTTGATTCAGGTGTAGATAATTTAGCTTCTCCAAGCAAGTACATTGTATGGAGTACACACATGAACACACATGTCTTGCCTGAGTTTCTTGTCTGCGTCAAAACTCCAATTAACTTCAACAGTAAGTAAAAAAAACAAACCGTTATTTCTTTTTTCCTCTGTTCAATATTCTGTTTTCTTTTTTAGTTTCTGATGTGATTTAACTTTTTTCAGGGAGTCCAAAGAGAAAGAGATCACCATGGATGGCATTTCCTGTATTGATCAAAGCATTATCCAAGATTTTACCTTCTTCTCAAATACTCATCATTCAAAAACACTATAAAGATCAGCAAGTAAATGTTTTTTTTCTTTATTCAACCGTTTTTATATTTTCATGTATCTTTTTCACACATTCTAATTGTGTTGCTTACTTTGTGTATAACAACAGAACAGGAGAATCTCAAGGAGTGAGCTAATACAACGAGTTAGAAACATAACCGGTGACAAGTTGCTTGTTCATATCATCAAAGCTTTTGGACATAAAGCACAAAACTAAAACTTAACCGCACATGGTTTGTATCTGCTGGGCTAGGATTAAGGCCGGTCCACAGATTTGTCTAAGGCTAAGCCATGTGTAAAGATTGAGGAGTTTGTGTTTTCTTTCAAGATAGTGACGAATTTTTCTTATAATAGACATTTTACAATTGATGAAAAAAATTATTAAGATAGAATCTAGTGGCAGCCCGAGAAAGTTTGGAGTCCCCCGGGACAATTTTTTTTTGGGGCGATCTAATAAATATTTCGATTTCTGTAACGACTTGTTCTTTTTATATAGCATCGTTTACACTCAATTGTTTATGAGGGCCACTCCATATGTATTTATGAAATTATGAGACATTTTTTAGAACACTAATATCAAAAGTACAAAAGAGAACTAAAATCCTAATTTACAACATATCAAACTATTAAAAATATTTTTGTCAGGAAGAATATTTATTATTATTCAGTAAAAAGAATAAAATCAATTTTTATCAATAAAGAGAGAAAATGAAGTTTTATTGAATTTCCTATAATACATTTAGTAAACTATTACTCTTATTATTATTGTTATTAAAATTTCTTAAATTTATTTTAAAATTAGCAAAAATGAAAATTTACATTATTATTTTAAAAATCTATTTTAGAAGATTTTTAATCGGTTAAATAAATATAAATTCTCTTCGATGATAGGAGCTAGGTTTTATCTTAAAATTATGAGTTAAAAAGATAAATAAAAAATTCTTTTATAAATTAAATATTAAAAAGAAAACCATGCATAAAAGAAAAAAAGCCACAACTTCTAGTTAAATGTTAAAATAGTCTCAAGTCCAACACTGGTCGCAACTCTGCAAGCACCCTTAGTTCTCCATCCATCACCCTTTCGACCTCTTGTACTCTGCGCCATGTCTGCGAGCGAAATATTAAGACTTTGTTTACTTACAAAAAGCGAAATATAGACTTTGTTTTGTAAATATAAACAATAAAAATATCATAATAAATCAATGAAATAATCCTATTATGACTTTTGCCGTATAATTTTTTGGTACTTCACTTTAAATAGGGAAAATTTACAATTGATAAAAAAAAATTATTAAGATAGAATGAAGTATTCAAGTGGCAGGATAATTAATTTTTTTTAAGAAAAAGAAAAATATGAATTAACTTAAGCAATTAAGAGCATGTTTATTAGTAAAACTCTAAAGAGTTTCTTAAGTGGGCCATTATGATTATTTAACTATTATAATTAAGCTAAGGGACTTTGTTAAGATACAATTAATTATGGTGGTTTATTTGTAGTTTCTTAATTAAAGTTCTTAACAATAAAAAAAATTAAATTTAAATTAAATTATAATTTTTTTGAAAAAGCAAAAATTTATTATTAAATAAAACAAAGTCAAACATAACATTTTAAACATAGATTTAAAAATAAAAGCATGAAAATAATTATTTGGAAAGAGTTACTACTTTGACCTTTTGTAGACGAACACAAGTAAATAATCTTCAGGCAAAGTTCTATTTTTGCTATATTCTGAGTGACCAAACACTTTCTGTTAGCTTAGCTGATATAAAGAGATGAGTTGTCGTTTTGTATACATAACAAAGTGAAAACTGTTTTGGAAAATTCTCAGAGACGAAATTTGTGCAAAACTTGTTATTCTGCCTCGCTTTTTTTTGTTTCTATCCTTTTATTTCTTGGCCATAGAAAAACAGAAACTTTATATTTCAGTTGTGGAAGATGAAGTTAGTTTTGCAAGAGGTCTTCGAGTTATAGGGTATTTATTAGAGTATTCAGCTTCATTATTTTGGAGTTACACTGCTCTCTTCTTTGATGCCTTGGTTTGATTTATGTTTTATAGTAATCAGTGTAGAGTAAGTAAGCATAGATATGCAGAGTAATGCATCCATTTGTTTTTTGATTTCTCTTAACTTCTATATGGCATGTTCTTGTCTATCAAAGAATACAAGAGACACGGTTTTTATAAATCATAAGACTATGTGCATTAAAGCTTCAAAGTAGATCCTTGTATTTCTGTTTCGATTTTCTCAATCCCATTTGTATCTCTTACAATCATGATTGTGTCATAAGCTGTGTTGAGATTTTTTTTTTTAGCTTACCTTATTAATAAGCTGCTATTTGGGTTTGATGCAGGGTGGATGTTGTAGTATTTCTCATCTGGGAGTTATAGTCTTCTTAGTATTTTCAGCGGTTTCCTTGTACTTCAAACGATTGCAACTCGCTTTCATCTTGGTATGTGTCACTTTGTTACTACTTGTTTGTATGAATCACTTTGTTACTATATTTTTGTAAGAACCCTTGACTAAAAGACTAACATTAGAGCACAAAAATGTTGATGAACCTTAACTAAGTTCTTAATTAACATTTATTATTAAAAATATCATTAAGAGACCCTAATGGAATTGTAGAGTTAATCATGCTCTAGTAAACATTTCGATTTCTATAACGACATGTTATTTTTATATAGCATCGTTTACGCTCAATTGTTTATGAGGACCATATGTATTATGAATTTATGAGACACTTTTTAGAACACTAATATCAAAAGTACAAAACATAACTAAAATCCTAATTTACTACATATAAAACTTTAAAATATTTTTTCATTACAAAGAAAATTTTTTGAAGTTTTATTGAATTTTCTATAATAAATTTATTAGACTATTACTCATATTACTATTGTTATTAATTACTAGAGTCGTTTTCCGCGCTACGCGCGGATAATACGTTTAAATATAGTAAAAATTTATGTATCATAAAATTTATAATTTAAAAATAATCTGTGAAAAATTAAAATATTTTAGATAGTTTATAAAATTTATAATCAAAACTACAAAAATAGCTGATCAAAACTACAAAAGTAGCTGATGATAATGTGGCAGTGGCTTTGTTATTTCTTAATTTGATAAACTAATATGTATTGTAAATTATTCCTCTTTATTGCCAACTGAATCAACCAATAAGATTTATCAAAAACACATGAATTATAAGTCAATATGTTGAAGTCTGTCTTTCTATAGGTAATTATTTTAACAAAGTCATTTATAATGTTTATTGTGTGTTTCCAAATAAGATTGTATTTTTTAGTATTGAGGCGTTTAACAAATTTTATTCAATGTCTCAACTAAAAAATTACAAATATTAACAATATTTTTTATCCTTGTGAGTTTTCTTTTCAATTATTTTTATTTTAGTCTTATATTTAACTGTTGTATATATTTTTACAATTTATATCATTACATTCGATTCTAAAATATTCAATAATTGAAATAACTAAAACCATAAATCATATACTTTCTAACTTTATATACATTATAGATATGAGCATGACACTTTAATAATCCACACAATTGTGGATCTTGAATCATTATACTAATTATATTATAAGATTTAGAATTATGTCATTATCAATTGAACATTGCTCATATAATTGAACAAATATTTAGTAGTCAATAAGTACACGATCACATAAAATAAATTTATAGAATTTAGTTTTTAATAAAATTCAACAATGATAAGTATAAATTTATGTTCTTATCGCATTTTAAATCTAACATGAATTAAAGTAAAATGTGGGTATAAATGCAACAAAAATGTTTAAGAATACAATATAAGCTGTATAAACTATTATTCGACAAATTAGTAAACATGATTATTATAAGTTTTAGTTTGCAGTTGCACAAATAAAAACATTACATAATATAATAAATTAATAAGAAAATAAAAGCATTACATAATTTAATAATTTAATAAAATAATGACTAAAAAGTCAAGTAAATTTATGGTTCTATACATGTAATTCATGATATCCATCACACATGCGTATAGTTCCACCTGGTTTAAACTTTTATTTTTGTTTTATGCATTGTGATTTGATCAAAGTACATTCACGTGACATTTTAAACAGTAAAACACGTCCAGAAATGTATAATCATATATTTATGATAGAAACAATATTTTTTCTTTGAACAAAAAAATAAGAAATGAATTTATAAAGAAAAAATGAATGTTATATTTAGCCGTATGTGTTTGGAGTGATGTTCTGTAAAAGTAATTCAGCCGTATGTTCTTTGACAAAGGATATCCCAATGCAGTCATCTTTTTCTAATTGTAAAGTTTATCAAATTATCACCGAAGACTTCTAGTTATAAATTTATAAACATGTGTAGAAAATGATGTATTTATATTTGGTTAAAAATTACACCATCTTTAATAATCATTCATTTACTGAAAACATTAGAATATGAATCACTTGAAATTAGTCAACAATTTTTTTTTAAAAAATGGTAATATTAGTTATAATACTCATTAAATAAAATTTAATGTTATATATATGTTGTGTTTTGGTAGTGAAGAACACTGATGTTCGTTTTTGAACATATTAAAAACCAAGGGATAGACTGAACTGCTTAAAAGTTTTGACATATTGATTCTTAGATCCCATTGCATTGGTTTATACTCTGTGTAACCGGTGCACACTGACAATCTTTGGCTGCCAGCCTGACCCATCCGATGAGGAAGCCAACAAACCAAGTTGGTCAGTAGGCCAAGAAGTCTCAGGAGATGTCTGCTTCCCATTTGCAGCATAGACCTCATTCAAAGAACACTTTTCCAGTTCACTTTCTCCACCCTAGTGTCACTTTTCTCGTAGCATTGGTATATGGGGGAAGTATTTTTGTGGAGCTGCTCGAAATTCTCCGTACTTTCTTATGATATCTCGGACTTTGATCTCACCCCTCAGCCATAATTCTGGCTCCACGACCATCTAACTAAGGTCAAATCATTAGAGCATTCTGGCTCCATGACCATCAAATAATTACTAAGAAGCTCAGTGTCCAGCCTTCGACAGCATTCACAGCCATGATTATCACATCAGAAACTTTATAAGCTGTTTCTAACATCTCAACTCCTGCAGTTGCCATCACTCTCTATCTCAAGATCTTACCTTTGGCAATTAATCATTGAAAAAATAATAAATTATCTATTTTCAGGACAACATCATTGGTTTCTCTGATACCACCAGTGTCATGAGGAGTGACAGGCAAGTCACGGAGTCTAACATTAGCTTCCACTACGTCTCGAGTAGTTCCACCGATTTCTGTATTTAAAATTTAATGTAGTACTATTTGAATAAAAGTGTTAAAGATATGAAAAGCATCATTATGTTCCATACTTTTTTCCATGCATTTAAAAGACTTGAATTCCCGACATTCTGACACCCGTTGATACTAACACAAAAGACAAAGAAAAACTGAAAATTAGAATTTAACATTCTACAAAATCAAAACTCTAACAGAGAATTTAAGAACTTGAGAAAAAGAAGAAAAACCTTGAGACTGCTAAGGACCTAAGGACTTTGCAACTTCACAATTGTTATTGTACCTAGTTGCATACTTGAGTTCTTCAAGTCATTCTCTCCTGTCAAAACCTTATACTCAGTCACCATGTTACAGTTTTTTTCTGTCTTAAAATCACCATGTTCAGATCTGACTTTTCTAGTATCCAAACAGAGATAAACAACAACAAAAAAAAAATAAGAAAAAGTGGTTACCAAGATTGGTGATGATGAGCCTACTTCAGGATTTGCGCAAGTGAGGATTATTCACAGGCACAGAAAAGACACCCCCAAACATATATCCCAAAAGCAAAACCTTCAACATNAAATAGTTACCTTTCAAAAAGCAGGAAACTTTCACCGGTTGCTAAAAAGATCCCCTTGAAGAAGGCTTGCGTCTCAACCACTTTCCAAAGAAGAAGAAGACAAACCAAACCTTTCCAAAACAGAAAACTTTTCAACTCTGAAGAACAGTTGCAGCCAGATTACGTCAGTTCCAAAAGGGTTTTACCAAAAGAAAAAAAAATCGAATACATTTCCTGGAAATCCAAGAAAACAGATACCTGGAAGTCCAAGATATGTCCTTAGATTTCTTTAAAAACATTTCCGAAATCGAATAAAGATTTAGCACTCCTCTGTGCTATATTCACTGCGATAACAAAGTCAATCAACCCAAACCCCCCAAAGTTTCCATCTTTATTTATATTTATGCGTACGGACACACCGTTTCTATCTCCGCCGTCTCGGTCGTCTTAATCGCCGCCCTGAAAATAAGTGAGCCTAGAGACACTCTTGCTCTCCTCATCTTCCACGAATCCTAGTCACGTCTTAACGAAAAAAGACGATGACGATGAGACCAAGATTGAGAGATCTGATGAGCAGCAGAAACCTCACTCTTTCCATGTCTCAACAATGATACCGGTTTGGGCGACGGAATTGACCGGACTGGAATTGACCGCCGCTTTGCCGTTAGATGACAGTGAGTCGGGAACAACGAACAAAGTCATCGCAATAAAGAATTGTGAGGATTATACAACTTTTGATGAAAATATAAACATCGAGGAAAATATTTTATATAGAAACTCAGAGGGGGAAAGCAAAGAGAATCCGTTAATGAGATTGAAGAGTGTATAGGAAGGGAGAGTGAATTGATTGTTTGTAAACTGGAAAAAGTAAAACGAAGAAACGAAGAAGATGAAGAGTAAGGGATGTGCGAATCGATTTTTAAAAATTAGGGTTTGTGGGCTTTTCGTAATTGAACGTGGCCAGGCCGTGCAAGATTTCAAGCCCAAACGACAAAGGCAAGGTCGCTGACATGGCCAGAAACTGATTTCCTATTGGTTGAATATATCTGCATACGTGGACAGGCTAAAATGGCTTTATTTGCAACTTTTATTCATAGTAGATTTAAGTTATTTTGGAAACCAGCAACAATGAAAATATTTACAATATTATATAAAAAATCTATTTTATGTGTCGTATTCGAATATGTATCGGACTACATGTAAGAAGTTTAGTTAGTTACACAAATACTAGGTGTTTTGCCCACGTATGCGGGCTAAATTATCTTTAAATCAATTTACAAAATCACCAAAATAAATGATTATTTGCATCCAAAAAATTCGACCTAAAACATTAAATTTTTTTACATGATAAAGTTATTCACAAATTAAAAAAAAATCTATTTTTCCTTTAAAAATTTGAAAAATCTAAAGTCAATTTCATTTATTCTTAATTGATAAAAATATAGGAATCTATCTTTCAGTTTGAAAAATTGAATCGATAAATATACATTCAAAAATTGAACTTACAAAAGAATAATATTATTTTGGATAATAATACAATATATTTAAATTTATTTTTGTCAAACACGTATTTGCCTCTCTTTTTGAATGATCTTTTATTTTATTATGATTAATTCATGTTTAAGGTTTAATTATATAAAAATAAATTTAATTTAACATGTGAGTCCCGAGACAAAAAATAACTTCACAAATATATATCATTATATTATAGTATTATATTCTTTTAGTTTGAAAATAGTTAAGTATTATAATTTTTTCAATTTTATCTTTTCAATTATATACAAATAAAAATTTTACTTTATGAATGTATATTTATGTGTTTTCTGTTTTTGAATTTTTTTTATTAAAATATATTTACAAGATAACAACACAATATATATAGGAATTATCTTTTTATTTTTAAATATATATATATATAGATTATGGATAACTCTTATCATTATTATTAATTTAAATTATTTATCTAATCAAATAAATACTAAATTTGTTTTTATTTTTGGCTGATTTATATATTTTATTCATTAAGGATATAAACGATATTAACCACTTTAACTTTTGACGTGAGAGCTCCGTTACGAAAAATTACTTCACAAATAATAGTATAGATATAGATAAGATTCTCATCGATGAACGAACTAGGTTTTTATCTTAAAACTATGAGTTAAAAAGTTAAACAAAAAAAAATTTCTCTTATAAATTAAATATTAATTAAAAACATGCATAAAAGAAAAAAAGCCACAACTTGTATTTAATGTTAAAATCGTCTCAAGACCAACACTGGTCACAAGCACCCTTAGTTCTCCATCCATCAACCTTAAATTTAAGTTTGCACATTTAAGTTTGCTTTTCTCGAGTTTAATTCGTGTTTGTTATCCACATAAAGCTTTGGTTCAATAGTCTCACTCGCTTTTTGTGTTTCTTGATTTTTAGTTTGAAGGATTCAGCATCTGAAGAATCAGAAGATGGGATGAGATTATTGCTGCTTTCTAGAGTTATTCTTGGAAAATCAGAGATTTTTCCACGAGGCTCTACTCAATCATGTCCAAGCTCTCCAGAGTTTGATTCAGGTGTAGATGATTTAGCTTCTCCAAGCAAGTATATTGTATGGAGTACACACATAAACACACATGTTTTGCCTGAGTTTCTTGTCTGCGTCAAAACTCCATTTAACTTCAATAGTAAGTAAAAACAAACCGTTATTTCTTTGTTGCCATTTTCTCTATTCTGTTTTTTCTTTTAGTTTCTGACATGTTTTAACTTTTTTAGGAAGTGTAAAGAGATTGGATCACCATGGATGGCATTTCCTGTATTGATCAAAGCATTATCCAAGTTTTTACCTTCTTCTCAAATACTCATCATTCAAAAACACTATAAAGATCAGGAAGTAAGTGTTTTCTTTCTTCAACCATTTTTGCTTCTTTTCAGGTAATTTTGACACATTCTTATTATTGCTTCCTTTGTTTATAACAACAGAACAGGAGAGTCTCAAGGAGTGAGCTAATACAACGAGTCAGAAACATAACAGGAGACAAGTTGCTTGTTCATATCATCAAAGCTTTTGGACATAAAGCACAACACTAAAACTTAAGCTAAGCGCACATGGTTTATATCTGCTGGGCTAGGATTAAGGCCGGTCCACAGATTTGTCTAAGGCTAAGCCATGTGTAAAGATTGAGGAGTTTGTGTTTTCTTTCAAGATAGTGACGAATCTATTCTACTAAAATAGAGACATTCTTTTTATCTACTGATACAAGTTGTCATTTAAATTTGGATCCTTTCTAGAGTGTTACAAATAATACAAGTTATATAGTTGATTGAACCGTATTACTTAAATTAAACCGGCAGTTATTTATTGAATAGAGTTTTGGGCTTACTTTTGTTTTTATGACATTTATTTGTTTGGTTTTTGGGCTTAGTATTAAATAAAAACTCCAAAAAACATTAAATAAACTTTCCACCTTAATGGATCAAAAATCAATTACTATTTTCAGGCCCAAAAATATTTAATATTTTCAACAAAATAAAATTATCTATTATTAATCACTTATTTAAACATGTTAATATTTTTTAGCCCAAAAATATTTAATATTTTCAATAAAACAAAATTATCTATTATTAATCACTTATTTAAATCATGTACTTTAAAGCATGTTAATATTTTTTATTTTAAATAACAATCCCTCTATCTTGATAAATTTTAATGGTAACTTTTAAATAATTTATTGTTTTATTTTTCTTAAATAATTTGCAGATTTAAAAAAAAAATGTAAAGCAAAACCAAAAACCAAATCTAAAAACTAAAATCCAAAATCAAAAGCTGAAAACGCAGGTTATATTTTTTGCTTTTTTTTATTTACAAAATAAATTATTTCAAAAATTTTAGAAAATTATTTTGTCATCTTTTCAGTTTTAAATTACATGTTCGATTAATTGAGATTTGTTTGTTGGTAATATCAGTTCAAACTAACTCAGCGGGTCAAAAAATTAAAAACCCAAACCAAAAGCTGAAAATCAAAAATAGAAACTTAAAAACTAAAAACCAAAAACCAAAATTTAAAACAAAATCTAAAAATAAAAACTAATGAAAAACAACTATCACCACAAATTTTGGTAAACTAATTTTATACCAAAACATTCTTTAAATTAAGACAAACCCAATTATATAAATTTTTAATTATAAAAAATTTGTCAAAATCTAGTTTTTCTTATAATAGACTTTTTACAATTGATTAAAAAATTATTACGATAGAATCTAGTGGCAGCCCAAAAAAGTTTCGAGTCCCCCGGGACAATTTTTTTTGGGGCGATCTGTTAAATATTTCGATTTCTGTAACGACTTTTTCATTTTATATTAGCATCGTTTACACTCAATTGTTTATGAGGGCCATTCCATATGTATTATGAATTTATGACACTTTTTGAACACTAATAACAAGTAAAAAAGTGAATTAAAATCCTAAACTACAACATATCAAATTATTAAAATATATTTTTGTCAGGAAGAATATTTATTACTATTCAGTAAAAAAGATACAATCAATTTATCAATAAAGAGAGAACAGAAGTTTTATTGAACTTTCTATAATACATTTAGTAAACTATTATTCTTATTACTATTGTTATTAATATTTATTCAAATTATTTTGGACCTTAGCAAAAATGAATATGATTACAATATTATTATAAAAATCTATTTTATGTGTCGTATTCGAATATATATGTGACTACTATGTAAGAAGTTTAGTCAGTTAAATAAATAGAAAATTCTCTTCGATGATAGGAGCTAGGTTATCTTAAAACTATGAGTTAAAAAGATAAATAAATAAAAAAAGTTTATAAATTAAATATTAAAAAGAAAACCATGCTATAAAAGAAAAAAAGC
>CAKOAT010958487.1:297879-310162 GCA_932364175.1 Eruca vesicaria subsp. sativa | reverse complement strand
AGAATCGATTTAAAAAACTCGAAGATCGTTTTATAAAAACTCGAGAATCATTTTATAAAACTCAAGAATCGTTTAATAAAACTCGAAGAATCGTTTTATAAAACTCGAGAATCGTTATATAAAACTCGAAGAATCGTTTTATAAAACTCGAGAATCGTTTTATAAAAAACGAAGACCGTTTTATAAAACTCGAGAATTATTTTATAAAACTCGAGAATCGTTTTATAAAACTCGAAGATCTTTTTATAAAACTCGAGAATCGTTTTATAAAAAACGAAGATTGTTTTATAAAACTCTAGAATTATTTTATAAAACTCGAGAATCGTTTTATAAAACTCGAAGATCGTTTTATAAAACTCGAGAATCGTTTTACAAAATCGCGAAAAACCGAAACCGCCGTAAAACGCGAACTAGTCACGACTAGTTCGCCTGCTGGCGAACTAAGCCGAGCAGGCTTAATTCGCAAGCAGGCGAACTAGGAGCCTCCCGACTTGTTCGCCTGCTGGCGAATTAAGCCAGCTCGGCTTAGTTCGCCAGCAGGCGAACTAGGAGCCTCCCAACTAGTTCGCCAGAAGACGAACTCGAGAATCGTTTTATAAAACTCGAGAATCGTTTTATAAAACTCGAGAATCGTTTTATAAAACTCGAGAATCGTTTTATAAAACTCGAGAATCGTTTTATAAAACTCGAGAATCGTTTTATAAAACTCGAGAATCATTTTTTTAAACTCGAGAATCGTTTTATAAAACTCGAAGATCGTTTTTTAAAAACTCGAGAATCGTTTTATAAAACTCAAGAATCGTTTAATAAAACTCGAAGAATCGTTTTATAAAACTCGAGAATCGTTTTATAAAACTCGAAGACCGTTTTATAAAACTCGTGAATCGTTTTATAAAACTCGAGAATCGTTTTATAAAACTCGAGAATCGTTTTATAAAACTCGAGAATCGTTTTATAAAACTCGAGAATCATTTTATAAAACCCGAGAATCGTTTTAAAAACTCGAAGATCGTTTAATAAAAACTCGAGAATCATTTTATAAAACTCAAGAATCGTTTAATAAAACTCGAAGAATCGTTTTATAAAACTCGAGAATCGTTATATAATACTCGAAGAATCGTTTTATAAAACTCGAGAATCGTTTTATAAAAAACGAAGACCGTTTTATAAAACTCGAGAATTATTTTATAAAACTCGAGAATCGTTTTATAAAACTCGAAGATCTTTTTATAAAACTCGAGAATCGTTTTACAAAATCGCGAAAAACCGAAACCGCCGCAAAACGCGAACTAGTCACGACTAGTTCGCCTGCTGGCGAACTAAGCCGAGCAGGCTTAGTTCGCTAGGAGGCGAACTAGGAGCCTCCCGACTAGTTCGCCTGCTGGCGAATTAAGCCAGCTCCGCTTAGTTCGCCAGCAGGCGAACTAGGAGCCTCCCGACTAGTTCGCCAGCAGGCGAACTCGAGAGTCGTTTTATAAAACTCGAGAATCGTTTTATAAAACTCGAGAATCATTTTATAAAACTCGAGAATCATTTTTTAAAACTCGAGAATCGTTTTATAAAACTCGAAGATCGTTTTTTAAAAACTCGAGAATCGTTTTATAAAACTCAAGAATCGTTTAGTAAAACTCGAAGAATCGTTTTTATAAAACTCGAGAATCGTTTTATCAAACTCGAGAATCGTTTTATAAAACTCGAGAATCGTTTTATAAAACTCGAGAATCATTTTATAAAACTCGAGAATCATTTAATAAAACTCGAAGATCGTTTTATAAAAACTCGAGAATCGTTTTATAAAACTCATCAATCGTTTTATAAAAATCGAAGATCGTTTTATAAAACTCGAGAATCGTTTTACAAAATCGCGAAAAACCGAAACCGCCGCAAAACGCGAACTAGTCACGACTAGTTCGCCTGCTGGCGAACTAAGCCGAGCAGGCATAGTTCGCTAGCAGGCGAACTAAGAGCCTCCCGACTAGTTCGCCTGCTGGCGAATTAAGCCAGCTCGGCTTAGTTTGCCAGCAGGCGAACTAGGAGCCTCCCGACTAGTTCGCCAGTAGGCGAACTCGAGAATCGTTTTATAAAACTCGAGAATCGTTTTATAAAACTCGAGAATCATTTTTTAAAACTCGAGAATCGTTTTATAAAACTCGAAGATCGTTTTTTAAAAACTCGAGAATCGTTTTATAAAACTCAAGAATCGTTTAATAAAACTCGAAGAATCGTTTTATAAAACTCGAGAATCGTTTTCTAAAACTCGAAGACCATTTTATAAAATTCGAGAATCGTTTTATAAAACTTGAGAATCGTTTTATAAAACTCGAGAATCGTTTTATAAAACTCGAGAATCGTTTTATAAACCTCGAGAATCATTTTATAAAACTCGAGAATCGTTTTATAAAACTCGAAGATCGTTTTATAAAAACTCGAAGAATTGTTTTATAAAACTCGAGAATCGTTTTATAAAACTCGAAGAATCGTTTTATAAAACTCGAAAATCGTTTTATAAAACTCGAAGAATCGTTTTATAAAACTCGAGAAACGTTATATAAAACTCGAAGACCGTTTTATAAAACTCGAGAATCGTTTTATAAAACTCGAGAATCGTTTTATAAAACTCGAGAATCGTTTTATAAAACTCGAAGATCGTTTTATAAAAACTCGAGAATCGTTTTATAAAACTCAAGAATCGTTTAATAAAACTCGAAGAATCGTTTTATAAAACTCGAGAATCGTTTTATAAAACTCGAAAAATCGTTTTATAAAACTCGAAGAATCGTTTTATAAAAAACGAAGACTGTTTTATAAAACTCTAGAATTATTATATAAAACTCGAGAATCGTTTTATAAAACTCGAAGATCGTTTTATAAAACTCGAGAATCGTTTTACAAAATCGCGAAAAACCGAAACCGCCGCAAAACGATTCTTCGAGTTTTATAAAACGATTCTTCGTGTTTTATAAAACGATTCTTTGAGTTTTATAAAACGATTCTCGAGTTTTATAAAACGATTCTTCGAGTTTTATAAAACGATTCTTGAGTTTTATAAAACGATTCTTGAGTTTTATAAAACGATTCTCGAGTTTTATAAAACGATTCTTTGGGTTTTATAAAACGATTCTTTGGGTTTTATAAAACGATTCTCGAGTTTTATAAAACGATTCTTCGAGTTTTATAAAACGATTCGTCGAGTTTTATAAAATGATTCTTGAGTTTTATAAAACGATTCTCGAGTTTTATAAAACGATTCTTCGAGTTTTATAAAACGATTCCTCGAGTTTTATAAAACGATTTCTTTTATATTTTCTCCGGAGACTTTTTACCATTGATTCCTTTGTGACCGATTTTGACACCAATAATCTATAAAAGGAAGAGAGAAGGGAACAAGTGGGGGATCCGAAATCAGAATTACTGACAAGGCGGCTAGAATTAGGGTTTTCACTCTTGTGCTTTCCTTCCGACTTGTACGGCACGACTGAGCTCTCCGAGCAACACCGCCTCGCCTCTCATTTCCTTATTTGTAAACCGAACTCTTTCATCAATGAAACTATTCTTCCGCTCATAAATAGTAAAATGCCTTTGAAATAACCCACAGACGAGTCCAGTCACTCTCTTACTGATAAGACCGAACTCGGTTCGAACAGTCGCCTCTCTCTCTCTCTATCTCTCTCTCTCTCTCTCTTTGACCTTTCTCTGCAAACGGTTCACAGAAAATAATTGAAAAAAGTAACAAATATGAACCGTTGATTCAGTATGATCTAACGGTGTAAAGGGTCATCAGCACCAGACCAACAGAAAACAAAGGTGAAGATAGATAGGAGACTGATTTCGGACCATTGATTTAAAAAATAGTCAATGGCTAAAAAAGAGTATAAATTATCTTCTTTCTTATTTATAATTATTCTAAAATTATTTAAACTTTAAATAATTCTGATATCATAATTTAAAAATTTAATCTGTATTGCTTATTTAAATTTTCAAATTATGTGATTGATTAAAATTTAAGATTTAATGTTTTATGTGATATAGATCAATATGAAGTATGTATGTGGTTTGGAGTTTAGGGTGTCAAAAGTTATATTATAAATATACTGATTTTATTTAGAGTTTACAGTTTGTATAACTTCATAATTTAGTATAAAGTAAGTGTTATAAATTCAAAATGTTATGATTTAATACTTTTTGTATAGAGTTTGGAATATGATGTAGGGTTTGAAGTATAAGTAGAGCTATGGGTATATGTATGGTTTGTATTATGATATTTAAATTTGAATATTTCTGCATGATATATAAGATGAGTGTTTGGATTAAAATTTTTAAAATAGAAGATTTATGTATAAAATGAAATTTAAGATATAGGGTTTGAGTATGTAGTTAGGGTTTAGGGCATGTTTAGCTTTAGAACTTAAGGTAATTCCCTTTTTGTTTTTGTTTTTAAATTTATTATTAGTGTTGGATTTTCTCTTTATCATATTAAGTTAAAAAACTTATTTATTTATTAATTAATTAGTGCTTTTAAAATCATTAATAAAATAATCACTTTAATAAACAAAATTAAATCATTAATAAATATAATTTGGATGTGATACAGAGATTTTATAACGTTTGAAATTAAATTTTGGGGTCTAGAGTTCATGATATACACCTCTAAATCATACCCTAAACAAAAATAATATTTTTAATAGTTTTTTCTCAAAAAAATTTAACCCTAAACATACCCTAAAAAGACAAAATAATAGTTTGAGTTTTGCTAAAAAAATATTCTTGTATAAAAAAAATATAAAAATCGTTTAGGATATGTTTAGGATTTAAATTTTGAGGGAAAAAATATTATTTATGTTTTTGTTTCTTCTAATTTGTTATTAGTACTAGATTTTCTTTTTATAATATACTTTCCCATACATTATCGTAACCATCTTTCCAGGTTTCTAAATACGTACAAAAAATCTTGAATTTTTAGCTATAAAGACTATTCAATTACATTTAAAACATATTACAATTAAACTTGATTACATTGTACAAGCAACACTCGGCATATTCTTGGCTACACTGGTTAGAGACAAATCACGTGTGGACTCAGATTGGTTCATGAGCTCCTCAATACCTTCAACCTATTAACATTCACACACAAATGTTAATATCAAACATATCTCATTTCAAACAAAAACGGTTCTGATTGATTTATCAATAATCTGAAACCACTTAGTCAATAAACTAAGGATCTGAAACCACTTAGTCAGTAAACAACCATTATGCAGTTAAAGTTACAATACAGATCTCAATATCATTTTTACTAAGACGGATCAATATGCAAATAAAGTTATTAGCTTTGCCATTGAATATTGAAAAGCGAATAGAAGTGAAAAAAAAAAAAACTTACAAAACATCATAACGATTCCGGAACATTGACACAAGCCTCTAGAGATAACACAAAAGGCCACTCGGTAACAAACGTAATCACCTCGGAAGCTCTAGATGCCATTTCTATGTGCTGCATCACGTAAATTCTTCTCTGTTCCTAAAAAATGTTTTGAACAGAATAAATGTTCAAACCGAGTTCGGTCTTATCAATAAGAGAGTGACTGTACTCGTATGCGGGTTATTTTAAAGGATTTTTATTATTTATGAGTGGAAGAGTAGTTTTATTATTGAAAGAGTTCGGTTTACAAATCAGGAAACAAGAGGCGAGGAGGCGTCGCTCGGAGAGCTCAGCCGTGTCGTACAAGTCAGAAGGAAATACAAGAGTGAAAACCCTAATTCTAGCCGCCTTGTAAATGTGGGAACCAAAATTCACACCGTCGATTTCCATAAAATAAGGAAATTTAGGAAAACCCTAATTTTCCAGAGGAACCGGATCTCTGCAAGAGCCAACGACAAGTAATCAAATAAATGCGGAAAATATGAAAAACATGATAAAACAAATTTATAAAGAAAGTTGAAATTATTTTGAATTCAGGTAAGAGCGTTGCGATCTTTACAAGAGATTACAAAGGCTTTGGCCGCATGGGCCGTCAGCGAGTTTCCTAGTTCTAGCAACATAAAACCCTAAACCTAGTTGAGTCGCAGCTCGATAACAAAAGATGAAAAAGATAAGAAAAAATGGTTTTGATTGATTTTGGACTGAACCTTATGGAAGGCTGCCTACGTACCTCTTTCGAGGATCAAGTCGAACATAGTTCAGTTGGTAGAGCTGAACAAGAGATCGAACTGCCTAGGCGAGTTCGTCAAGTGACTGAGTGCCAGACATAGAAACCGAACTTGTCGAGAAATAAGCCTAAGTTTCTAAGAGCAGAGAATTTTGAGTCTAAAGGAGTTGTGAATATTGTCCCCTGCCCTTGTCCTCAATCTTCTGCTTACATACTCCCTCCTTAGGCGGTTTAGTCCTTCCCTTTTGCCCAGATTCGAGTTAATCGAGACTCTTCCATTTATCTCGATCTTTCCATTTTTCTTGCGGAAATCTTCTATTTATCTTCAAACTTGAGATTTATCTTCAAACTTGACATTTATATTCTTTCTGCGAGTAAATCGCCAAACCGCCATCGTGTCTTTGGGATGGACCTCGTTTAAAGTCCCGAGTAGGCTTTTATCATGTTTTAGTACTTTCCGAGACCAGCTGAATCCCTCAACGCTTCCCGGTGTTCCAGATTAAAATATTCCAGTAGCTCGCCAGTCGTCTCATCCCGAGCAGGGTCCGATGCTGTGGCAACCCCTTTTCCCTTCTCCTCTCTCGTCAGCCATTTTCGGGGACACATCACTACCGGTAACATGTATATATTATACAGCTATCGAGAGAGAGAAAGTAGAGAGAAGGGAGAGAGGAAATACCTGCGAAAACAAAGAAGTGCTGAGAATGAAGAAGGGAGAAGTATTTATAGACAGAGGAAGGGGCGTGACTCCCGGAGTCATTAATTAGGTCTAATAAATCCTAATTGGGCCTCTAGTCTCCTCATGACTGTTCACATTCTGGCCTAAATGGGCCTCAACTCCCAAAACACCGTCAATCTCCCCGCGATTGTTCATGCTCTCTCTCACGCAAAAAGACGAGCTAGGGACTTAGCGAGCTAACGACTCAGCAGGCATACAAAGTCAATCTCCGAGCTAACGACTCAGCAGGCGTACAAAGTCAATATCCGAGCTAACGACTCGGCAGGCATACTGAAGTCGATCTCCGAGCTAACGACTCAGCAAGCATACTGAAATCAATCTCCGAACTAACAACTTAATAAGCATGTCGAAGAAAAGCTCCGAGCTAACAACTCAGCGAACGTGTTGGCATCCAAGCAACGATCTGATAATGTAACGAACTACCGCCCGAAGGAGCATTGGAGCGTACTAACCGACCCTATTATTCAATGGACCAAATTAACAAGATCCGTCGCGACTTAAGTCATAACTCGGCAACGGATCTGGGGGACTTACTGTAGGTGGTAGGATACTCCCCTTCATAAGGCCCACTGAATAACAGACTCAGCCCAAGCAGGCTCCGGCCCGGTGAGATTACACCCCGTTCATTAGCAAGGAAGTTTAGCTTAACTCGGATAATCCATGCGATTAACCGAGTTAACGACACTTAGCGAAGGTACTTACCTTAGCGGGCCGACCAAGGACCATTTGGCGAAAAGCCCTCTGCACAGGTGACCAGCTCACTAGGTCAAGGGAATACATCTATAAAAGGAAGAGAGAAGGGAACAAGTTGGGGATCTGAAATCCGAATTACTTACAAGGCGGCTAGAATTAGGGTTACTCTTGTGCTTTCCTTCCGAATTGTACGGCACGACTGAGCTCTCCGAGCAACACCGCCTCGCCTCTCAATTCCTTATTTGTAAACCTGAACTCTTTCATCAATAAAACTACTCTTCCGCTCATAAATAGTAAATTGCCTTTGAAATAACCAACAGACGAGTCCAGTCACTCTCTTACTAATAAGACCGAATTCGGTTCGAACAGTCGCCTCTCTCTCTCTCTCTCTCTCTCTCTCTCTCTCTCTCTCTCTCTCTCTCTCTCTCTCTCTCTCTCTCTCTCTTTGACCTTTCTCTGCAAAGCGTTCACAGAAACTAATTGAAAAAAGTAACAAATCTCAACCGTTGATTCAGTATGATCTAACGGTGCAAAGGGTCATCCGCACCAGACCAACAGAAAACAAAGGTGAAGATATATAGGAGACTGAATTCGGGCCATTGATTTAAAAATCAATCAATGGCTAAAAAAGAGTATAAATTATCTTCTTTTTATTTATAATTATTGTAAAATTATTTAAAATTTAAATAATTCTGATATCATAATTTAAAACTTTAATCTGTATTGCTTATTAAGATTTAATGTTTTATGTGATATAGATCAATATGAAGTATGTATGTGGTTTGGAGTTTAGGGTGTCAAAAGTTATATTATAAATATACTGATTTTATTTAGAGTTTATAGTTTGTATAACTTCATAATTTATTATAATGTAAGTCTTATAAATTTAAAATGTTATGATTTAATACTTTTTGTATAGAGTTTGGAATATGATGTAGGGTTTGAAGTATAAGTAGAGCTATGGGTATATGTATGGTTTGTATTATGATGTTTAAATTTGAATATTTCTGCATGTTGGATGAGTGTTGGATTAAAATGTTTAAAATAGAAGATTTATGTATAAAATGAAATTTAAGATATAGGGTTTGAGTATGTAGTGAGGGTTTAGGGCATGTTTAGCTTTAGAACTTAAGGTAAATCCCTTTTTGTTTTTGTTTTTAAATTTATTATTAGTTGGATTTTCTCTTTATCATATTAAGTTAAAAAATATTTATTTATTGATTAATTAGTGCTTTTAAAATCATTAATAAATATAATCACTTTAATAAACAAAACTAAATCATTAATAGATATAATTTGGATGTGATACAGAGATTTTATAACGTTTGAAATTAAATTTTGGGGTCTAGAGTTCATGATATACACCTCTAAATCATACCCTAAACAAAAATAATATTTTTAATAGTTGTTTCTCAAAAAAATTTAACCCTAAACATACCCTAAAAAGATTAAATAATAATTTGAGTTTTGATAAATAAATATTCTTTTATAAAAAAAAATAAAAATAGTTTAGGATATGTTTGGGATTTAGATTTTGAGGGAAAAATATTATTTATGTTTTTGTTTCTTCTAATTTGTTATTATCACTAGATTTTCTTTTTATAATATACTTTCCCATACATTATCGTAACCATCTCTCTAGCTTTCTAAATACGTATAAAAAATCTTGAATTTTTAGCTATAAAGACTATTCAATTACATTTAAAAATTATTACAATTAAACTTGATTACATTGTACAAGCAACACTCGGCATATTCTTGGCTACACTGGTTGGAGAAAGGTCACGTGTGGACTCAGATTGGTTCATGAGCTCCTCAATACCTTCAACCTATTAACATTCACACAAAAATGTTAATAAACACATCTGATTTCAAACAAAAACGGTTCAGATTGATTTATCAATAATCTATCACTAAGGATCTGAAACCACTTAGTCAGTAAACAATCACTATGCAGTTAAAGTTACAATACAGATCTCAATATCATTTTTACTAAGACGGATCAATATTCAAATAAAGTAATTAGCTTTGCCATTGAAAATTGAAAAGCGAATAGAAATGAAAAAAAAAAACTTACAAAACATCATAAAGATTCCGGAACATTAAAACAAGCCTCTAGAGATAACACAACAGGTCACTCGGTAATCACCTCGGAAGCTCTAGATGCCATTTCTATGTGCTGCATCACGTAAACTCTTCTCTGTTCCTAAAAATGTTTAGAACATAATAAATGTTCGAACCGAGTTTGGTCTTATAATAAGAGATTGACTGGACTCGTCTGCGGGTTATTTTAAAGGCGTCTTACTATTTATGAGTGGAAGAGTAGTTTTATTAATGAAATAGTTCGGTTTACAAATGAGGAACCAAGAGGTGAGGAGGCGTCGCACGGAGAGCTCAGCCGTGTCGTACAAGTCAGAAGGAAATACAAGAGTGAAAACCCTAGTTCTAGCCGCCTTCTAAGTGTGGGAACCGAAATTCACAACGTCGATTTCCGTAAAATAAGGAAACTTAGGAAAACCCTAATTTTCAAGAGGAACAGGATCTCTGCAAGTGCCAACGACAAGTAACCAAATAAATGCGGAAAATATGAAAAACATGATAAAACAAATTTATAAAGAAAGTTGATCTTATTTCGAATTCGCGTAAGAGCGTTGCAATCTTTACAAGAGATTACAAAGGCTTTGGCTGCAAGGGCCGTCAGCGAGTTTCCTAGTTCTAGCAACATAAAACCCTAAACCTAGTTGAGTCGCAGCTTGATAACAAAAGACGAAAAAGATAAGAAAAAAGGGTTTTGATTGATTTTGGACTGAACCTTATGGAAGGCTGCCTACGTACCTCTTTCGAGGATCAAGTCGAACATAGTTCAGTTGGTAGAGCTGAACATAAGATCGAACTGCGTAGGCGAGTTCGTCTAGTGATTGAGTGCCAGTCATAGAAACCGAACTTGTCGAGAAATAAGCCTAAATTTCTAACTGCAGAGAGTTTTGAGTCTAAAAGAGTTGTGAAAATTGCCCCCTGCCCTTGTCTCCAATCTTCTGCTTACATACTCCCTCCTTAGGCGGTTTAGTTCTTCTTTTTCGCCCAGATTCGAGTTTATTGAGAAACTTCCATTCTCGATCTTTCCATTTTGTTTTGCGGAAATCTTCTATTTATCTTCAAACTTGATATTTATATTCTTTCTGCGAGTAAATCGTCAAACCGGTGTCGTGCCTTTGGGCTGGACCTCGTTTAAAGTCACAAGTAGGGTTTTATCTCGTTTTAGTACTTTACGAGACCAGCTGACTCCCTCAACGCTTCCCGGTGTTCCAGATTAAAATATTCCAGTAGCTCTCCAGTCGTCTCATCCCGAGCAGGGTCCGATGCTATGGCAACCTCTTTTCCCTTCTCCTCTCGTGTCAGGCTATTTCAGGGACACATCACTACCGGTAACACGTATATATTCTACAACAATCTAGAGAGAGAAAGTAGAGAGAAGGGAGAGAGGAAATACCTGCGAAAACAAAGAAGTGCTGAGAATGAAGACGGGAGAAGTATTTATAGACAAAGGAAGGGGTGTGACTCCCGGTGTCATTAATTAGGTCTAATAAATCCTAATTGGGCCTCTAGTCTGCTGGTGACTGTTCACATTCTGGCCTAAATGGGCCTCAACTCCCAAAACACCGTCCATCTCCCCGCGATTGTTCATGCTCTCTCCCACGCGAAAAGACGAGCTAGGGACTTAGCGATCTAACGACTCAGCAGATGTACAAAGTCAATCTTCGAGCTAACGACTCAGCAGGCGTACAAAGTCAATCTTCGAGCTAACGACTCAGCAGACGTATTGAAGTCGATCTCCAAGCTAACGACTTAGCAAGCATACTGAAATCAAACTCTGAACTAACAACTTAATAAGCATGTCGAAGAGAAGCTCCGAGCTAACAACTCAGCGAACGTGTTGGCATCCAAGCAACGATCTGATAATGCAACGAACTACCGCCTGAAGGAGCATTGGAGCATACTAACCGACCCTATTATTCAATGGACCAAATTAACAAGATTCGTCGTGACTTAAGTCATAACTCGGCAATGGATCTAGGGGACTTACTGTAGGTGGTAGGATACTCCCCTTCATAAGGCCCACTGAATAACAGACTCGGCCCCAGCAGGCTCCGGCCTGATGAGATAACAACCTATTGATTAGAAAGCAAGGTTAGCTTAACACGGATAATCCCTGCGATTAACTGAGTTAACGACACTTAGCTAAGGTACTTACCTTAGCGGGACGACCAAGGCCCATTTGGCAAAAAGCCCTCTGCACACGCGACCAGCTCGCTAGGTTAAGGGAATACAGCTATAAAAGGAAGAGAGAAGGGAACAAGTGGGGGATCCGAATCAGAATTACTCACAAGGCGGCTAGAATTAGGGTTTTCACTCTTGTGCTTTCCTTCCGACTTGTACGGCACGGCAGAGCTCTCCGAGCAACACCGCCTCGCCTCTCATTTCCTTATTTGTAAACCGAACTCTTTCATCAATAAAACTACTCTTCCGCTCATAAATGATAAAATGCCTTTGAAATATCCCACAGACGAGTCTAGTCACTCTCTTACTGATAAGACGAACTCGGTTCGAATAGTCGCCTCTCTCTCTCTCTCTCTCTCTCTCTCTCTCTCTCTCTCTCTCTCTCTCTCTCTCTCTCTCTCTCTCTCTCTCTCTCTCTCTCTCTCTC
>CAKOAT010958487.1:262448-297779 GCA_932364175.1 Eruca vesicaria subsp. sativa | reverse complement strand
GATAGGAGACTGATTTCGGAACCGGATCTCTGCAAGAGCCAACGAAAAGTAACCAAATAAATGCGGAAAATATGAAAAACATGATAAAACAAATTTATAAAGAAAGTTGATCTTATTTCAAATTCGCGTAAGAGCGTTGCGATCTTTACAAGAGATTACAAAGGCTTTGGCCGCAGGGGCCGTCAGCGAGTTTCCAAGTTCTGGAAACATAAAAACCCTAAACCTAGTTTAGTCGCAGCTCGATAACAAAAGACGAAAAACATAAGAAAAAGGGTTTTGATTGATTTTGGACTGAACCTTACGGAAAGCTGCCTATGTACCTCTTTTGAGGATCAAGTCGAACATAGTTCAATTGGTAGAGCTGAACAAGAGATAGAACTGCCTAGGCGAGTTCGTCTAGTGATTGAGTGCCAGTCATAGACACCAAACTTGTCGAGAAATAAGCCTAAGTTTCTAAGTGCAGATAGTTTTGAGTATAAAAGAGTTGTGAAAATCGTCCCCTGCCCTTGTCCCCAATCTTCTGCTTACATTCTCCTTCCTTAGGCGGTTTAGTCCTTCCTTTTCGCCCAGATTTGAGTTTATCGAGAATCTTCCATTTATCTCGATCTTTCCATTTTTCTTGCAGAAATCTTCTATTTATCTTTAAACTTGACATTTATCTTCAAACTTAACATTTATCTTCTTTTAGCAAGTAGATCTTCAAACCGTCGTCGTGTCTTTGGGCTGGACCTCGTTTAAAGTCGTGAGTAGGCTTTTATCGCATTTTAGGACTTTCCGAGCCGTTTTGCAATAAAAACCGTTTTATGATTTTAGACGAGATCTTTTCCAGATACGATGCTGTTTTTAAGTAAACATCTTGAGTTAATCGTATATTTTGGAAATGTTCCAAGTCTTATAAAAAAATCTCGAGTTAATCGTATACTTGGGCAATGTTTGGCGTTTCGTCTAGCCGTTGCCGTTTTATATGATTTACTCAAATTCTTTTGAGAAAACAAGACTTTACGGTTTTTATCGTAAAACTTCATTGATAAGACGGATCGAGATGAAACAAGAGACGTTCCGATCATGGTTAAGAGCACGATTGGAGTCGAAGAACGTATGCTTTGTGTCGGGAGTGCGGGGAGCAGGGCTCGGATTGGTCAGCTCGTCATACGGCGAGCTGCCATGAGATGATCAACTCGCCGTACAGCGAGCTTAACTGCTTGGTTCAGCTCACCGTATGGCGAGCTTATGTGTGTGAACCAGCTCGCGATTACGGCGGATGCGGTTTTTTTGTTTTTTTCGCTTAACTTGAGCAATCTTGTAATCGGAAATCGTTTTGTTCGTTTTTCCGAGATTACAATTTCCAAGTTTCGTGCGGATTTCCTTTGTTCGGAAAGTCCTTAGAATATTATAAAACAACTTCTCGTGTTTTATAAAACATATTCTTATTTTTGCGGAGACTTTTTGCCATTGATTCCGTCATGAGCGATTTTGACACCAACAGTTAGCTCCCCATCTCGCTAGAATCTTGAGCCTCTAGCATGAGGTTCTTGCGAGTGGTTAGCCAGTTTTAAGTAAGTTAGGCGGAATTAATGGTTGGAAAGGTCCATTGAAAGTGATCTTTCCACTCTCCAGTGAGCAGAAAGCGTTTAAGATTAGTTCTGCGCCTTGTGAAGGCTGCCTACGTACCCTATTGAAGGGATCAAGCCTTTCGTAGTTCGTCTTGGAGTTAAGGTTCGTATGATCTGTTTCCCACTGAGACCTTTATGTTCTAGTTATTTGTATTGGACCTGTTTCGGTCTTGAGACTAGCTTAGTATGCTGTTTGCTCTGGCCGAGTGTGGCCGCTATAGTTTTCGGACTGGCCGTGCGTGGCTCTGAGTCCCTGCCTCTTTGCGGCTTTATTATAAATCAGTTTGCGTTTTTACGAGCGTGTTTTTATTTGTATGATTGTAGAGGGAAGAATATGAGTTGTCGTCTCATAGTCTAACTCTTTTTGTAGATCGCCCTATTCGTTTGCCGTTCCAGAATTTTTTCAAAATTCGTTAGCGTTTAGATTTGAACGAAGAGACATGCCTTGAGACGTTAGAGACCAGTGTGCTGGGTTTAGGGCAAGACCTAGGTTTACTTTCGGATTGAGGCTATGCGATGACTAGTCGGCTTTCGTTTTTCCTGTTGCAATTTTAACCTGATTCCATACCGATTTAGAATCTGCGATAGGTTCTCGGCTTATGCGATTCGCCTGGTTGGAACCGAGCATCTCACCGAGGACAATTTTTAAGTCTCACGGAAGTGCTGACCAAAAGTTTGGATTTCTTTTATAGCGCTATTACCCTTGTGTCGGGTGTACGAGAGCTATCTCTGCGAGATAACTTAAGTTTGTTTAGAACTGATGCGAGTTTGTTGTGATCAGCAACAAACTTTAGGTGGTAGGTGTTAACGTTGTTTGGACCTTCGCGAAGGATTTGTTTCTTAAGAAATTATGTGTATCATATAGTCGCGGGTGGACTGTTAGGTTTTCCAAGAAAATGACTTTATCGAGGAAGGTATTTGTGTCGAAAAACTGTTCTTCAAGCGTATGCGACGTCTCGCAATGCCGAAGTTTTGTTTTTATTTTGCATGCCGCGTTTCGTGTTCGAAACGTCTGCGGGCTCAAAGATGTCGCGCGGTGGTGCAAGGGTTTTGTATTAACCTTGCTTTTGCAGAAACACTTTGACTTGCTTGCGGACGTTCGCAGCCAAAACTTATGTTCCTGTTTGGATGTTAAGTAGTTTGATTCATGCTAGAGCAGTTAGGACCGAGGTGTCGCGTAAATATTTCCCGAAACAAAGCGTCTTTACTTACAGTGCTTTGCGAAGTATTGGCCTTCCTTAATAATTTCATATATTTTAAGAATAACTCGTACGGCTTCAGGAGCTTTGTTACGAGTGTTTTCTTACACGTCGGATTTTGTTTGCAACTCACTTCGGAGATAGAGTGAATTATGAGAATGTAAAATTTAGTCAATTTTCAACAAGTTTACATCGTCTGTTGAACGTTCAGGCTTGGCGTGAAGGTTGTATTCAGCCGCATAGCCAAGGACATAGTTGGTAAAGGATTAGACCATGACACCTTCGTGCTATCAATAAGTTTAGGTCAGTTTGGATCGCCCTTATTGGGGATGCTGTAACCTAACTTGGCATCGAAGTGAAGCATGATCGAACAAGGGCCAAGTAGCGTTTGTCAAAATTGATATGCCAAGTATTTCCATGGTTGTAGAGAACGTTTTTCCATTTTAGGTTTGATTTATACGATGAAAGTTTCGTATAATCTTTCCTTTGTTCGTATGGAAGTTTTTTCTTTTTTACCCGAGGGAGACAGAGCCTAAGAAGCTCGATGCAGAACCCGTGCGGATTCGTTTGCAGGGCGGTTTCATTCTCAGATGTAATCGGGAGGAATGAGAGCGGATGCTCGTGAACCGAAAGGCTAAAGAATGAGATCTTTCAGATCGTGATGCGAGGAAAGAAAGTTTAGATTGGTCGTTCAGTGCCGGATCGTATAGCATGGTTTTCGCTCTAAGGAAAGTACTTTTCGAAAAACCTGTTACGTTTACTTTCGAAAGTTACTTCGTTTTAACATGATCCTGACTGTACGAAGGATTTTTTGCATAAGTAACGGGCTATGCATTTAGTAAACTGACACGACGCATTGGGATAACAATGTTTCCGCAGATTTTCGAGAAACCTTTCTGCTTTGTTTTTGATTCTTCGGTGATAGTTTTTTGGAGTCACTCACGGAGTTTTACCAAAGGTTATTTCACCGAGATCTAGTCGCGAAACTTTTCAGCGGATTTTGTAAGCGGAATAGGGATCACTTGACCAGAAATAGGATCAGTCGGCGAGCATGAAAGACGTGTTCCCTATTGTTGCTTCTTGTGTTCTCGATTTTTCTTTTTCCGCAAATGTGCTTGATATTATTCCGTGACTCACTTTGTTCGACGGAAAATGAGAGCAATGCTTTGATGCCTAAAGATTTCTCATATGATTTTTTGATTCTTATACGAAACTCGTTTTGTCAAGTTGGAAGAGATCTTTAGGATTTCGGCAAATCATCGAGTTTCACTCTGAAGTTTGGCAGAGATTTTCTAACCGCATGATTGCGACAAGAGATGCTGTATGGTCCTCGAGATTATTTCCCAGATGATTTGGATCAGTCTTTAGCGTTTAGACGAATCTTAGATTGTCGTTTAATTTTGGGATGATTTTGACAAGGCGTCGCATTGTGCGAATATTTTTCCGCTTATTTTTGTGAGAGTTTGCTTTATAGAATGTGTTTTCTTGATGGAGGGAAAAATGTTCGACGAAAGAAAAAGATGAGTTTCCTTTGAAGGATTGGGATGATCGACAATCCGGGTCGATTAAAGACCATGGTGGATTTGTGATGACTTGGAGTATGTCTGTTTTACGAAAATTTCTAGGAACGAGTCGTTTTTAAGATGACGTCAGTGTCTCTAGTTCCTCCTTTCTTTAGGAAATGATATTAGTACACTCGAATGTGTGGCGATCGTTTCTCGGTTGTACGAAAGATTGGATCGGTTTGCGAGTTATGCCTGAACAGTTAGAGAACAATAGATCGAGCTAGACAAAAATTGCTTACGACTTAGCATGCTAGAATACCCCCCTAAATTCTAAGTTCCCTAGGTTTTACGGCAGTTTATAAGAGGTTTTCATTCCTTGCCTATGAAAAATTAGAAGTCTAAAAAATTTTCAAATCAGACATACCTTAGTTTCATCGGTGATACGGGACTGCCTATTCTCCGTTCTTCGTCTTTTGACTTATTTTCGTATGAATCGCTTTTCGACGAAATACCAATAAGAATATCAGAGTGTGGAAGGTATTCCAACATCGGAATTTATGTTCTCGTTTCCTCGTAATGCTGGTTTTACTTAACTGACTAGGTGGGCTTCGTATATTGTTTGAAAAACCAATCACACGTTTATGATTCGATTTTTTTGACTTAACGTCGCAGAGTTTCGTAAAACCAGATTGCGTTTAGAGAGTTTAAATCTCTCAAATAGTTTAAGCAACTTTGGTGTTAAGTCGACCGTTGCCGTTTTAGATGATTGAGTCGAACTTATACGAAAAAATAAGTCTTTGCGGTTTTTATCGTGAAGGCACCGCTTTCATGGCATTAATCCAGGGAGTTTCCATCATGACGTTATAGATGGCCAGATTGTCGACCACCGCGAAGTCGATGATCTTCGCCACTTCTTTAGCCATTACGGGAAGTTTGATCGATCTGAGGGTCATTGATGTTGTTCCCGAAAAACCAGTAAGAGGTTTTGGTTCTGGGACCACTTTTCCGAGTTCGATGCCCATCCTTTGAGAAGTATCACGGCAGATGATGTTGACAGTGCTTCCTGTATCGATAAGGATCCTTCCGACCTCAAGGTCTCGGATTATCAAACCGATAACCAGCGGATCGCAGTGGTTTGTCAATGTCGTCGGTTTCGTGCTCTTCGAAAGTGATCGTATCATTAGGGGCGTCATCGGTTGGGGAACGAGCTGGCCAGCTAGAGCTTGTTTCAGCCTTCCGTCTGTAAGCCTTGATCGATGAGACCGAATCATTGTAGAATTGCGATCCTCGGATTCTCATGTTGACCCTTTGACGGTTGATGTTGTTTCCTTAGTCCTCCCGTTTTCTCCCGCGTTTTTCTCCAGACTAATTTTCGCGGGCATCCCTTTCGGGAGACTCTTTATCAGTCCTGGGAGGACAGTCGGAATCCGGGATGAGGTCTTTCATGCTAGTGACCTTCGAAAGGTTGCCGGAGAGGAGTTTCGTAGCTAGCCTTGCGCCGAGAACTCTGCAGTTCGTAGTGGAATGACCTATGGTCTGGTGGAACTCGCAGTAGGACTTATCCTTGTACTGGTTCCTGGTCCAAGTGTTCCCAGAGTTCTTTCCTTGTTCGGAGTTGATAGTGTAGTTGTGCTCGCCTTGGAGATCTTCTCCCTAGTGGTGGACATACTTTTTGTTCCGAGAGCTTTTCCGTTTTGCGGGCATCTTCTGCGGGTTGTACTTCTGGGAGAGGATTTTCATCTCCTCTGCCATTACGATGAAGTCCGTTTCCTTATGAAGAGCGTCCTGGATTGTTCTCGGTTTTTGAGGGATATACATTGTCGAAATTTTGACCCGTACCAGAGGGTTTTCTTCAGAGCATCAATTGCCACTTAGTCGCTGATCCCAGTGACTCTTGCCATTACTAGCTTGAATCTGTTCATGAACTCACAAAGTGGTTCGTATTCTCTTTGAGACAGGCTCCAGAGATCGACGTCCGAGGTTTCTCTTTCCATGGACATGGAATCTTTCTTGAGAAACTCTGAAGCAAGTTGGCAGAAACTTCCGATTGAATTTTGTTTCAGTCAAGAAAACCATTCGAGCGGCGCCCCTTTGAGGTTCTCGAAGAAGAGGAGGCAGTAGCCAGCGTCTCGTTTGCGTTCCTTGAGTTTTGTCCTTCCCATCACGATCTGGAAAGACTCAAGATGCGCTTTTGGGTCGGTGGTGCCATTGTAGACGAGAATTTTGATGTTCCCTGGATCTGAGATGTTAGTTTCCGTGATCCGGGGGTTGAACGGAGTTTTGCGTGCTTCCTCGAGAAGTCTGTCGATCTCGGGTGCAGTGCTCGTCGCGTGATGGATCTGTGACTTTACCGCTTTGACCTCCGCCGCGGTTTTTGCGATGTACTCGCGGAGATTATGGATCTCATCAGGATTTTGGCAGCCTTGCGAGCTTGTCTGCGTTGGCTGCGGTGGATCCTGGCCTGCTTTTCAGCCAGTTCCTCCTGTTCTACCCAGTAAAGGTTTTCTTCTTCCTCGGTCTTTGGTCTTTTGAAGGACGCGTCTTTCCGAGCGGACTGGCTTCGCGTTCTTCTCGGGTCGACTTTAGCACCGTCATTCGAGTGATCAGACTGGTCGCTTATGTCCAGGTCGATGCGCTCGATATCTTCTCCTTTGTTGCTCCCAGCGGGAGGTGGAAGGTTGTCCGTGGTCGGTTGTGCACTGGAACGGGCTGCTTCATCAGGGTTTTGGCCCGATGGAGCGTTATCCGTTCATGTGGCCCGATCGTTTGGAGTATCAAAATTGAGTCTTCTGCCGCTGCGGCCATTGGTGTCTCCACACGGGAGTTGTCTCTTCGCCCTCGCGGTTAAGGTTTCCACCTGTTTTGCGAGAGAGGCCACGAGCTTTCCTTGTTCGTCCGACTTTTTATGAGCGGAAGCAAACATCTCCTTCATCTGGTCGAGTATCGCGGTGTTCGTAGTAACAACGGATACGTTTCCAGCTGGAGTACTCTCAACGTTGGCATTGACGTAAGTTCCGTCATGCGTTGGTTTGTCGATTGTCATAGCTGATTGAGCGTGTGTGGTTGCGAGAGAGATAGATCTGTACCCCCCTCCATCTAGCACCAAACTGTGGGAACCAAAATTCACACCGTCGAGATTTGTTAATTGGAGGAAAGGTAAGCTAACCTAGCCTTCCCTGAAGGTCCCGGTTATCTATGGGGCCACGCACGACACAATCAATATGAAGGAGTTAAAAGCGAGAAAAACGTAAAATAGCGGAAAAGAGCGGAAAAAAGAATAAGAGGATCTTATTTATGAATTCGCGTTTGAGAGTGGACAACAGGTAAGGACTTCGGCTACAAGAGCTGTCGGTACGTTCTCTAGTCTAGCAACCTAAATCTAACCTAGTTGAGTCGCAGCTCGATATTAAAAACAGAAAAGATGCCTAAATTGATCTAAGTGCTAAGTTGCTCTGAAGAAGCTCTCCTTTTGATCCTCGCCCCAAGCTCCCCTTATATACTCCCCCAAGGGCGGTTTACTCCTCCTCTTTGGCGGAATCGGGCTTTTCCATTTTTGTCATCCTTCATGATTATCCTCGGAAACTTTACATTTATCTTTGGAAACTTCATGTTTATCTTTTAAAAACTTGACATTTATCTTTTCCTGCAAATAAAATAGACCGTCATACCAGCCTTGCGGCTCAATCATTTTAAAATCATAAGTGGGCCGTTGGCCCGTGATCCAGGCCTCCTTGAGCCGTTCTTGGACTCTAGACGTTTTTACGATTTTTCCGGGAAGTAACCTTAGACAGGGCATTGATCTTTCCGAGAGGATCCCAATTCCTCGTATAGTTAAGGCAGTTGGTGTTTAAGTTAACCGTAGCCGTTTTATAGGATTTGGAAGGGATCATCTCTACAACCAAGTCTTTATGATCTTTCCGAAGTCTTTCTTCGATAATCCGAGACGAAGGTGTCATGTCCAAGGACCCTAGGATCGTGTTACGGGAACTTAAGACGAGGGCACATGGTTAATAAAATCAGGATCAGGCTATCCTCACCCGTGGGCGAGATGAATTTTGCCTCAGTTCACCTTGCCCATGAGCGAGGTGACACTGGTACTGATTCACCTCGCCCATGGGCGTGGTGACACTGGTGCTGGTTCACCTCACCCATGGGCGAGGTGATAGCAGTACTGGTTCACCTCACCCATGGGCGAGGTTACATCGGCCTCGGTCCATCTCTCCTATGTGCGGGGTGATCTCTGCCAAGACGGTTTGGTTCTCGAGTTTCGACCCATCTCTTTTCGTATTGATCCTTTCGGGAGTTCTTGTTTGAGAAGTTTTCCGAAAATAATACGTAAGATGGTAATCCTAGCCTTTAATTTCGAGATAACCGTTTTTAAACCCAACAAGATTGACCGGAAGTTGGTTTTTCGGGAACTTTCGGACATTGATTCCGTCGTGACCGATTTTGACTCTAACACCCACTCACTGAGATTATTAAAAAAAGTGTAGGGTTCACTTTGGGCCACACCCGAGATGAGGCTTTCTGGCTCTTGAAAGATATATTAATCAATGTGCCTTTACTTTTATTACCTAACTTTCTTAAAACTTTTGAGATAGAGTGTGATGCATCTGGAGTAGGCATAGGAGCTGTGCTAATGCTAATGCAGGAGAAAAGACCTATAGCTTACTTCAGTGAGAAGTTGGAGGTGCCTTCTTGAACTACCCCACGTAAGGGTTCTTCAGATGTGACAACACTTCCTTTGCCCTAAAGAATTTGTGATCCATATAGATCATGAATCTCTTAAGCATCTTGTTGGTGTCGAAAACCGTACTCTCGAAATCAACGTCTGCGATAGCTTCTGTAAAAGGGAAATCATTACTTTCCGCAAAAGTGATTTTATAAAACTCAGAATCGTTTTATAAAATTCGAGAATCATTTTATAAAACTCGAGAATCGTTTTATAAAACTCGACAATCATTTTATAAAACTCGAGAATCGTTTTATAAAACTCGAGAATCGTTTTATAAAACTCGAGAATCGTTTTATAAAACTCGAGAATCATTTTATAAAACTCGAGAACCGTTTTATAGAACTCGAGAATCGTTTTATAGAACTCGAGAATCATTTACAAAATCGCAAAAAACCGAAAAAGCCGTAAACGCGAACTAGTCACGACTAGTTCGCCGATGGGCGAACTAAGGACACTCCTCTAGTACGCCCATCGGCGATCTAAGCCAGTCCCGGCTTAGTTCGCCGATGGGCGAACTAAAAACTTCCCAAACACTCCGCGTCTCGATTTCCCGCATTCCCGATTCGAAACTTACGTCTTTCGACAAGGTCGCGTTCTAAACCACGGCCGAAATATATCTCGTTCCATCTCGATCCGACTTACAGTTCGAGTTTTACGATAAAAACCGTAAAACTTCGTTTTCTCGGAAAGAACTCGAGGAAATCGTATAAAACGGCAACGGTTAAATGAAACACCGAACATTGCCTAAACTATACGATTTATTCGAGATTTCTCGTCGAAATCATAAAAAACGCGCTTTTAATAAAAATACGCCGAGTAAGTCGTAAAAAACGTGTTTTTAATAAAAAGTCGAGTAAATCATAAAACTTTACGATTAACTCGAGAAACTTATTAAAAACGACGTCAGATCAGGAAACGATCCCGTAAAAGTCGGAAAACGATTTTTATCGCAAAACGGCCTGGAAGGACCTAAAACGCGATAAAAACCCATCTCGCGATTTTAACGGAATCTAACCCGCAGATTTGATAACGTTTTGATGGTTTACTCGCGGAAGGAAAATAAAAGTCAAGATTAAAGATAAAAGGAAGGTTTGAAGAGAAATAGAAGATTTCCGCAGAAGAAAAGGAAGGATCGAGAAGAATGGAAAATTCCCGATTTAGTCAAATCTGGGAGAAATGGAAAGATCGGATAGCCAAGACGAGGAGTATATAAAGAGGAGGTCTAGGGCAGAAGCACAAACGAAATCAGACCTAGAAGAGACGGCTGCTAGCTTAGAATTTAGGACTTAGCGTTTAGACTAGCAATTCAGATCCTTAGAACGTTTTAACGTCTAAGTTCTTCAATTCTACTTGTAACAGTTGTCGATTCTTATTCAATAAAAGCTTTCTTACGATTTCTTATCTCTTTATTCTTTGTTGTTCATCCATATTCCTCAAAATTCGTTTGTTTTAGTGGTTTCCGCAGAGATCCGGGACCTCAGGAGAATTAGGGTTTCGCCCTAAATTTCCTTATTTAACGGAAATCGACAAGTGTGAATTTCGGTTCCCACACATCTCAAAGATCATAAGAAGCTGAACTAGAGGCATGCTAGGTGGGTCCAATTTATTGAAACCTTCCCATGTGTCATCCACTACAAACAAAGTAAGGAGAATGTAGTTGCAGATGTACTCTCAAGAACGTATACTCTCTTAATCTCTATGGAAACAAAACTTTTGGGATTTAAACACCTTAGGTCTTGTTATACTGATGATCCTGACTGTAGAGACACCTATAAGTATACTGGAAAACACTCTAGTGGCAAATATAATTAATTTAAAGGGTTCCTTTTCTATGATAATCGTTTATGTATTCTTTGTGGTACCTTGAGAGAGTTATATGTCAGGGAGGCTCATGGAGGAGGATTGATGGGTCACTTTGTTATTGCCTATATACTAGCTACTTTACAGGACCACTTCTACTTGCCAGGTATGAATAGGGACGTAGCAAAGGTATATTGCAAATGTGTCATGTGCAAGCAAGCAATGTCTAAGGTACAGCCAACATGTCTGTATACACCCCTTCCTATCCCTGATCAACCATGGGTTGACATCTCTATGGACTTTGTGTTAGGGTTACCTAGGACAAAGAAAGGTAGAGACATTATCTTTGTGGTTGTGGATAGATTCTCTAAGATGGCATATTTCATTCGCTGTCACAAAACTGATGATGCAATCATGGTAGTTAATCTATTCTTATGGGATGTTTTTAGATTGCATGGGATGCCGAGGAAAATTGTGTTATACAGAGACTCGAAATTCCTAAGTCACTTCTGGAAAAATTTGTGGGGAAAACTAGGGACTACATTACTCTTTTCAGCAACATGTCATCCCCAAACTGATGGGAAAACTGAAACAGTCAATAAAAATTTATCTGCCTTGTTGCGAGCTATAATCAGTAAGAACATTAGCCTTTGGGATGATTGTTTGCCTCATGTAGAATTTTCATACAATATGTCAATGCATTCAACAAGAAAACTCACTCTTTTTCAGGTTGTTTATGGATCTAACCTCTCTGTCTCCATTAAATTTGTTTGCTCTAACTTTGAAACACCAAGATACTCTTCATGGCAATCAGAAGGCCGAGTTTGTTAGATCTTTGCAAAATTAGGTCAAGAAGAACATAGAGGCCCAAGCAAAGGTGTATGCACATATAAAGAACAAAGGAAAAAAGGAGTTGGTTCTAGAACCAGGCGACCTCGTTGTGGATTCATTTGAGGAAAGATAAGTTCCCTAAAGAGAGAAAGTCCAAGTTAATATCCCGCCTGAATGGACCATTCAAAGTGTTGAAAAGAATCAACAATAATGCTTACCAGCTGGATATTCAATGTAAGTATGCCATCAGTTCAACTTTCAATGTGTCTGACTTGATCCCTTTTGTTGCAGATGAAATGGATTTGAGGTCAAATCATTTTAAAGAAAGAGGGGATGGTACGACCAGGGATGGGAACCTGACTGATGAGAAGCTGATGGAGAGCTCAGGAAGTGATACTGGGATTGAACTTGGAGGATAAGAGTAGGATGGGCGTATTGAACCTGTACCAGGCGATAGGGGGGAATCCAAAGGGTCGATCAACAGGTCAAAGGAGGCCAACAATGAACATGAGCTCAACTGGAGCTATGACGATCACTTCCTTCGTCTACTTGAGCTTGGAGAGAAAGAGGGAAAAGACCTTGGTGATTTGTATCAGGCCGGACAAATAGATGGACGAGCTAAAGCCCATTTGGCCACAAAGAGGCCCAACAACCAACATCAGCAACCAACTAGCTTTTGGACCAGGCCAACAACCAGAGCCAGGTCCAAAGCCCATCAGGAGGCTATTCAACACTTAGCCAATTTTGTGAGGCATAAGGAAAAGAGGGAAACCAAATGAGAAGATAAACCAGCTTGTTGGTTTAATGTGTTTTCAGTTTGTAATTGAATTAAACCAAGTTATTTCGCGGCGACCGGAAGTCAGATCGATCCTAGAGTCATAGCTGTTTCGCCGGAGAAGCTGGTCAACGGCTTTTGTATTGGCTCGACATCCGATAAATCAATTCCCATGCGCGCCAACGTGTTGCGGAAAATTACGTTGACAGTGTTTCTGGTGTCGACCAGGATTCGGGTGCCTTCTAAGTCGCTTATGATTAACTCGATGAAAAGAGGATTGGCGTGCGGTTGATCGATGCCGCCGGTTTCTGTATTATCGAAAGAGATCACTCCCTTTGGAGTGTTATCCGAAGGCACGTTCCAACTCAAACCGGTTTCGGCTTTTCATTGGTAGGAATTGATAAATGAGATTGTATCGCTGTAGTATTGCGATTCGTTGTTGATCATATTGATCTTCCGGCGGTTAGCGTCGTTACCTTTCTCGTCTTGTCTTCGTCCGTGTTTCTCGTCCGACTGGTTCCCTTGAGGCGGAGTTTCTGCTCGCGAGTTCCTGACGTTTTTCGGGGGGGGGGGTCTGAATCGCGGATAAGGTCCTTTACGCTGGATATCTCAGAGAGTTTTCCGGCGAGCAATTTTGCGGCAAGTCTGGTGCCGAGAACTTTGCATTTCACGGTAGAGTGTCCGCGAGTTTGGTGGAGATCACAGAGGAATTTTTGTCGTAATTCTGATTCCTTGACCACGTGTTCCCTGTAGTTCTCCCTTGTTCCGATCCAGAATTGATGGCGTAGTTGCACCCCGTGGAGATCATGTCCCTCGTGATGGACGTATTTGTCGTTACGAGGGTTTTTCTTTTTCGGCTTCTGCTCGGACGCGATGTCCTTTGCGGACGAGTTCGCCGGCTTATGCTTTTTGGGCAGGATTTTAGCCTCCTCTTCGATGGTTATGTAATTGGTAGCCTTGTGGAGCGCTCCTGGATTATTCGTGGTTTCTCGAAGGTTATCCACTTTTGGAACTTCGATTTGAACCAGAGCGATTTTCTGAGCGCGTCGATGGCGGCTTTGTCGCTTATCCCGCTAACCCTAGCCATGACGAGTTTGAACATGTTCATGAAGTCGCGAAGGGATTCGTCCTCCTTCTGCGCTAGGCTCCAAATGTCGGCGTCGGAAGTTTCCCGATTGATAGAGATCGAGTATTGTTTCAGGAATTCGGAGGCAAGCTTGCGGAAACTCACGATTGAATTCCGCCTAAGCTTAGCGAACCACTCGAGCGCTGCTCCTTCTAGGTTTTCGACGAAAAGGCGGCAGTAGCCTGCGTCTTTTTCGCTGTCCTTGAGCTTGGCTCGTCCCATGATGATCTGGAAGGCCTGCAGGTGCGCTTTGGGATCAGTCATCCCGTCGTAAGTTGGCACCTTGAGCTTTCCAGGATCGGCTAGCTTAACCTCGGTGATGCGAGCCATGAAAAGCGTTCTCCTAGATTCGTATAGCAGCTGATCTATTTCGGGCGCGGCACTGGTAGCATGGTGAATTTAGGATTTCACCGATTTTACCGCTGCGGCCATTTTATTAATGTAGTCGCGAGATCGCGAATCTCTGTTAGTTCACCAGTAGTTTTCTGATTTTGTCGGCGTTTGCTGCGAGTAACTTGAGATCGTTCCTCGGCCGTTTTTGCGCGTTGCACGTAGTAGAGCTCCTCCTTGTCCTCAGTAAGAGAACTCTCGGTGAGGATACCAGCTGAGGGCTGCGATCCTTCCTTCTCCGCGGATGGATGTCTGCGTCCTCATCCGATGGATCAGACTGTTCGCTCGTTTCTAGGTTGACCCTTTCGACACCGTCGTCTTCGGTCTCCTGTCTGCGAGTAAGAGATTTGTCTGATTCATTCTATGTCGCGTCAGGGTTATCTTTTTCGGAGTTTTGCTCCGGCAGATTTCCTTGCTCGGTTCTAGGGAGATCCAAAGGAGTCCCGAAATCTAGCCTTCTTTCGCGGATCCTTGTACTTCCGCGGGGGCGCAGAAAGTGGCAAGAAGCTACAACAA
Organism: Eruca vesicaria subsp. sativa; assembly: GCA_932364175.1. Taxonomy (NCBI): domain Eukaryota; kingdom Viridiplantae; phylum Streptophyta; class Magnoliopsida; order Brassicales; family Brassicaceae; genus Eruca; species Eruca vesicaria. Next base: position 283,289 of record CAKOAT010958487.1, on the reverse strand, counting down.
AAGAGTCAGGACCAGAACCTTCCAGCAAGGACACTGGGTCCTGCGACGAGTCTGCGACCATACTAAAGACAAAGCTGTAGGGAAGCTGGCCCCCGGATGGGAAGGCCCCTACAATATAATTGGATTGCCGCTTTTCGATCTTGTACCCATGGAGCGGTAGACTGAACACCACAAAAATCTCGATTCAAAAAAAGCCCCCAAGGCCTAAGGGGCCCCCTCTGATAAAGAAAAAAAAAATATAGAGCTACCTTTAGTGCAAGAATATAAATGACTCGCTATTCACTCAGCAAAGGGAAAGTCTAACCCAACTGCTGGAATGCCCTACACCTCAAGCTCTACCACTTCTAATAAGATCTCCGGATCAGGTTTTCTACAGATACCTAGCTATCTATATATTTTAAGTACACTGACTTCCTACTCCTATGTACGCTAAAAACGTCTCTGGACTAAGCTTATATAATCTACTTTCGTTCCGCCAAAGCAGCCGCAGGAATTCCACTAAACTTAAGAGGGGCATACTAGCTGGATCAAGTTCCAAGGCACACCTCGATTCCTGGTAAACCCTATATCTCCATGACATGACTCACATATAAGAAAAACACTTGGGTCTACGACATACTGGAACGGACCTGATCAACCTTAATAAAATTTCGAAAACACCTCAGCCCCTGTGTAGAGGTCCCATGCCAAAAACCTATGCAGGGACCACACGTACTAGTGCACCAACTCCTGCATTGAAAATGCCCCGAGCTAAACACGATGCATGGGGCATGACGTATAACTGCAGAGTACTGATATCAGCCCCATGGTTTCAGGGAGCAGACAGTGCACAAAACCCCGGGAGCACTTCTATTCTACTTATCAAGACGTGGAAAGTAGCAAGTCTGGTACGTAGATCACTACTTCCAAGTAGACCCACCCCAGCACAAACATATAAGACTGTGAGTGGCTTTTTGCAGAAAGCAGAGTGCAGCATTATAGGATCTCGTTAGAGGCCTACTTACGAGTGGCCGAATATGAATCCTTATCCGAAATTGGTAGTGAATCCAGATGTTGAAAATTCCGAATTTTACATTTCATGTCTCCTTACCTCCGGGTCCAATTCAAAGACCTTAGAATCTACTCAGCAACCTCAGGGTTCTGAACAAATTCCTCCATACTCTAGGAAAGACCCCTGGGTCCCAAACAATCGACTTGAATTTATGGATTCCAATATGAAACCTTAGGGTTAAACTATGAACTTCCGAGTTCCAAGTGTTCAAAATCCCGAATTTTACATCTCACATTCCTCACCCCTGGGCCCAGCTAGAAACATCAGGGTTTCAACACAGGACCTTCAGGACCAACTGGAGTCTCCAAGCTCAGGGAACGAGCCATGAGCTTCCACATTTTAAAAGTTCTCCTTTCTCCATATTTGAACAGGATGCCTAGGGCCTAATCAAAGATCTCAAGGTCTAAGAAAGGTCCTAGAGTCCACCAAGACGTCGGGTCCTAAGTGTTGAAAACTATATGTTTTACATTTCCTTCCTATCCTCGGTTTCTAAAATTCATGCCAATCTATTTCCAGGGATCAACTCCTAGGTGTCCGTTCTCAAGTCAAAGCAAGGACCCTTAGGAAAATCTACAAGAATCGGAACCCGGAAGAATCTTCCAGTCTTCCTAGGACACTTAATTCTTCCTCGCCTCTCAAGAAGGATCCGGGAACCTCCTCCTCGAACCATTTAACCGCTCGTAATGATAAGGCAGAAAATATGCCAAAGATATAAAAATCAAGCGCAAGGTTTTTGAAGAAAAAGCTGTGAAATATTATTAATGGCTGCTAAAAATCTTCACTTTGCGACGAAAGCATTGGCGAAGAGTACATAGTGATAAGCAATGAAAAGCAAAAGGCGAAAAAAGAAAATCTAAATCTAAAACCCTCCTAAAGAAGACTGCCGACAGTATTCCCTCCGTCCAGTTCTCTCCTCATCCTCTTAGAGATAACAGCTGACAGTATTCCTTTGTAAGATTCCAACGGCTAGTACTCCCCTCCGACCATTCCTTCATAAGCTCCCAGCGAGCGAATGCCCTAGCTCGCTGCACAGCCCGAGAATGGTGAGATACTACGTTCCGGGGTTGTGCGCGAAGAAAAAGAACTTCCTCATACAGAGGAATGTGACGACGGAAGCTAGTCAAATCGACGTCACCAAAACGCCTCGGAGTAGAAGAATAAGAGGGGACAACAGTCGGAGGACTCGCTGGAACTGCTCACGGCATGGGTATGGTAAAAGGCTGTCTTCTTCCGGTTTTAGCGCTAAGGTAATCATTATATATCGACTGAACAGGAGCTTTGGGGATCCCACCTGAAACCAAAGCAAACCACAAATGAGTAAGACATGAATCGCCGGTAGTCAGTAAAGCTAAGAAGTCCCTTACTCCAGACGCGGCTGTGACGTAAGGCAGCCGGGCTCACCAAAAAGGAAATCCTTCGAAACCGCTGCAGGATGCTCAGAGCTAACTTCGCCGAGGCCTTACCAGAAAAATCCACAAGCCTCACCACCTCTGCAAAGCCAAGCAACGAAGTAAGAAGGTATCAAAATAAATTTAGCCACAAGGCGACATGAAACTAACCAACGAAAAGCCAAAACAACGGGTAATCAAGAGATCTGTTGACTCTCATAAACACATATCTCCTATCCCACGAGTCATTAAAGGGAAAGCTATTGTTGGAGTCAAAATTGGTTACGACATAATCAACGACCAAAACTTTTCGAAAAGTTAAGAATAGGTTTTAAGAAATACGAAAAAGCTTTGAGAAGAAATCTAAAGATTTCCCGAACAAGGGAATTCTGTAAACTGAACAATCGTCATCTTGGAAATCATCGGAAAACCAAATAAAACAATCCGCGATTGTCCAAATTGCTAAATTAGCAAAACACGGCCGTAACGTCTAAACTCCCCAAAACGATAAAGCTGTTATTAAGATCGAAAACGATAACCGCGAGATCAACGACTACGATTATTTCCCTTTAATTTCTCCGAGAGGATCTCGGGTTGAGAAACGATCAAAACCCGACGACCGACCAGCTTGCCTGTTGGCGAGCTGAATTAACCAGCCTAGTTCGCCAACAGGCGAGCTGGCTATCCCTGACCAGCTCGCCTGTTGGCGAGCTGAACCACCAAGTCCAGCTCACCAACAGGCAAGCTTGCCAGCCTTGACCAACTCGCCTACTGGCGAGTTGAACCGTCCAGTCCAGCTCGCCAACAGGCGAGCTGGCCAGCCTTGACCAGCTCGTCTGTTGACGAGCTGGCCGTGCTCGACTAGCTCATCTGTTGGCGAGCAGAACTAAACAATCCAGGCTCCTTGAGTTGTTCGTACTCTGAACCGTGATTGTAACATCTCTCGTTTCGTCTCGATCCGTCTTACCGTTGGAGTTTTACGAAAAAAAACCATAAAAACCCAGTTTTCTCGTAAAACCACGAGTAAATCGTATAAAACGGCAACGGTTATATGAAACGCCGAATATTGCCAAACTATACGATTAACTCGAGATATTTTATAAAAAACCGCTAGACTCGTTTTCTAGGAAAACCTCGAGTAAATCGTACAAAACGGCAACGGTTAAACGAAACACCAATTATTTCCAAACTTTAAAATTAACTCGAGATGTTTTATAAAAACGGCATTCGTATCAGGAAACAATCTCATCTAAAGTCGTAAATGGCTAAATCGCAGAACGGCTCAGAAAGACCTAAAACACGATAAAAGTCTACTCACGACTTTAGATAAGATCCAGCCCAAAGTTAAGATGACGGTTTACTCATTACTCGCAGAAGTGGGAAAATGTCAAGTTTGAAGATAAAATAGAAGTTTTCCGAAGAAAAATGGAAAGATCGAGAAAAATGGAAGATTTTCGACAAGCGCGAACCAGAGCGGAAAAGGAAAGACCAACCGCCTAGAGAAGGAGTATATAAGCAGAAGGTCGAGGATAAGAGAAGAGGACGATTTTTTAGAGCTCTCATCACATGGAAAAACTTAGCATTGAGGCAACTTTCCGTTTTTGTTATCGAGTTGCGTCTCAACTAGGGTTTTAGTCTTCGGTTACTAGAACTAGGAAACTCGCCGTCAGCTCTTGTAGCCAAGGCTTACCTCGTTGTTCCATTCTCACGCAAAATCAGAATAAGAAACCTCTTTGCTCTTTTTATCTCGATTTTTATACCGTTTTACTTTTGTTATTGAATTCTGATTGCTTGCGTGTGGTTAAGCAGATAGCCAGGACCTCTGAGAAATTATGGTTTTCCCTAAGTTCCTTTATTCACGGAAATCGACGGTGTGACCTCTGGAAAATTATGGTTTTCCCTAAGTTCCTTTATTCACCAGACTCGCGGCCATTCGACCATAAACTGTAAAACTGCTTGTGGGGGAACTCTCCGAAGTATCCAGCGTGAAGGACCTCATCCGCAAATCTGAGCGCCCCCAAAAAACTGATAGGAACTCGCAGGAAGATAACTCGCCTCAAGGGAATCAAACGGGCGAGAAACGCGGACGAAGACAATACGAGAAAGGAAACGATCCTAACCGCTGAAGGGTCAACATGATCATCGGCGAATCGCAATACTACTGCGACACCATCTCGTCCATCAAGTCCTATATACGAAAAGCAAGACAGGCTTGAACTGGCCAACACCATCGGATGATACTCCGAGAGGAGTGATCGCCTTTGAGGAAGCCGAAACTTCCGGCATATACAACCCGAACGCTGACCCCCTCATCATCGACCTAGTCATAAGCGATTAGAGGTCGCTCGAGTACTCACTGATACCGGAAGCACCGTCAACGTGATCTTCCTCGACACTCTGACGCGAATGGGAATCGGATTAACGGAGATTGAAGTGATTCCAAAGCTGTTAAACAGTTTCTAAGGTGAAACGGCTATGACTGTACGATCAATCCGACTCCCAGTGGCGGCAAAAGAAGTAACCAAAATCGTTACTTTCGCAGTCGTCGATCGACCGGCCATCTACAACGTAATCATGGGCATGCCTTGGATAAATGCCATCAAGGCAGTCTCGTCGACGTACCACTTAGGCATCAAGTTCCCGACCCCTACAAGAGTCGCAGCAATTTGGGGATGCCAAAGACAGTCGCGATTCTGCTTTTGAGCATAACATAAGCTAAGGCAAATGGCTATCGCCATCGTGAAACCAAAAAGGGTGAAATCAGCTCCGCCAACTGCGGAAAACGACCCGGAATCAGCAACGGTCGAGAAACAACAAGTTTCCGAACCCATCGCTTCTACCCAACTGGAGGAGAAAAACCCAGAAAAAGACATCGATCCAGCGACTAAAGCGATCGACGCATCCACATTAGCCGAGTAAACACACTCACGCCAACAACTTGAACTACGAGATGGCTTGATTCCCGGAAGGGATACGTAGGCAGCTCGCCTAAAGACGATTTCAGCTATCCCCCTCTCTAAAACATGGGGGGGAGTGGGTGCGTATACGAGTATTCGAATACTCCCATATTTAAAAAAAAAAAAAATATATTAGCTTTTTACTCAAGATTTTCGAAACACTTCAATAAAGACAAAGTTAGAATATCGCAAAATCTCTCCTTTATCGAAAAACATAATCCGACAACAAATTTGAATTTCGAACACTTTCGGAAATTATTTCCAATGTAAGTTATAAAAAAAAACACTCGATCGATTTCGACCAAAAACTTATACATCGTATCAATATGAATGTTTCGAAAAAAACCGGCGAGACCTCGCCTAAAGTCTTAGATAAATATTCACAAGTCCATCTGCGACTTTAAAATCACAAATGCTTGTCGATTGGCCCGACAGAGAACATCTGCTGTCTTAAACAAACGCGTCCTTATACATCAACCAAGAGTAGCATAACCAAACCAGCTATGGATCTCTCTCCTGTTACGGAAGCTTTAGCCGTCAAATCGTTCGATAAAATCGCCAATATCTGCGATAATCTCATGCTTTATTAGTGTAACAGATTTTTGGTAAACTGTTTTCTTATTCCACATTGAGATCGAATTGATCTATATATACAATAGAGAACCGGTCTATAATGTGGACCAGAAATCAATAACCAACTATAACTAAACCAGACTAACTAAACCAATAACCAATTAATCTGATATCCCCCCTCAAGATGAAGGTGCAAAAATATTTGTAACTCCCATCTTGCGTATGTTATCTCGAAATGGCGCTGGATATAGAGCTTTGGTAAGGACATCAGCCAGCTGATTGCCTGATCGCACATACATAGTCTTCATAAACCCATCTTCAATCTTCTCTCTAACCTTGTGACAGTCCATCTCCAAGAACTTAGTTCTCTCATGAAAAACAGGATTACTGGCAATATGCAGAGCTGCTGTATTGTCGCAATAAAGATGAACTGGTAAGGAATAAGGAATGTGAAGATCAGTGAGAACATAAGAGACCCACATCATCTCCTTCGTGGCCGCACACATGGCTCTATATTCAGCCTCAGCTGAACTTGTAGACACAGTATCTTGCTTCTTCGATCTCCATGAAACCAATGAATCACCCACAAACATAGCATATCCAGTGACAGACCTTCGAGAATCAGTACAGCCTCCCCAATCCGAATCAGAGTAACCACGGATGTCAAAGTTCTGATCAGTGCCATAGAAAATGCCTTGACCGATAGTACCTTTGAGATAACGAAGAATCTTGTTAAGGGCTAGGAGATGAACATCAGTAGGAGCCGAAGAATACTGAGCTAACTTTGAAACAGCAAAAGAGATATCAGGACGCGTGATCGTCAAGTACTGTAATTTTCCAAGAAGTTTTCTATATGGCTTGCCATCAGAGAGTAAGACCCCATCTTCTTGAGAGATTTTCTGGTTTGGTTCCATAGGAACAGAGGACGGTTTGCAACCCGAGTATCCTGAAAACTCCAACAAGTCCAAAACATACTTCCGTTGGTTCAGAGATATACCTTCACTTGACCGTGCAATCTCTATACCAAGAAAGAACTTTGGTGGTCCAAGATCTCGAAGCTTGAAAGCTAAACTCAATTGATGCTTTACTCCATTCACTTCCTCATCATCTAGGCTTGCTATTAAAATGTCGTCAACATAAACCAGCATCACGAGGAACTTTTCACCCATTCCTCTAACAAACATCGTGTGATCTCCATGCGCTTTCACAAATCCCAAATCCTTCAATGTAGTGGAAAATTTAAGAAACCACTGTCTTGAAGCCTGCTTCTATCCGTAAATGGATTTGTGAAGTCTACAAACTGCAGTTGGAGACACTGATTCTCCTGTCAATTCAGCATAACCAGGAGGTAACTTCATATAGATTTCCTCGTCCAAATCTCCATTCAGAAAAGCGTTAGAGATGTCTAGCTGTGTCAACTTCCATTTCATCTTTGCAGCAAGTGAAAGTAGTATCTTCACAGTAGCCATCTTCGCCACAGGAGAAAAGGTATCAATGAAATCTATACCTTCTTGTTGAGTATACCCTTTAGCAACGAGCCTAGATTTCTTCCTCTCCTCACTTCCATCGGCATTATACTTAATAGTATTCACCCATTTACATCCAAAAGCAGTCTTACCCGGAGGCAATTAAGTAATACTCCAAGTTTCCGTTCGTTTGAAAGTGTCAAGTTCCAAACCCATGGTATCACACCATACCTTATCCTTCTTTGCTTCAGCGTAACTTTGCGGAATAGGAACATTTGTAATGATATTAAGAAAAGCATAGAAAGGCTCAGATATTTTCGAATAAGAAATATATTTGGTGATAGGATAAGGAGTAGTTATACGAGGAGTAGTAATAGGAAGTTTAAGTGGAACAGGATCACTGTGAGTAGTATAGCAGTGATAATCCTGTAAATGAGAAGGAGGTCTGCGTTGACGAGTAGAAATCAACTCAGTAGGAAGTAAAGGCTCAGAGGATATCTCATCTAAAGGATGAGTATCAGAGGATGTTGACGCAGAATGCGTTTGTTCATCAAGAGAAGGCTGATTATAAAGATGAGGAAAGAAATGCTTTGAATCTTCTGGAATGGTAGAAGAAACAAAGGGAAAAATATCCTCATAGAAGATGACATGCCTCGAAATAGAAACTGATTTAGTCTCTATATCTAACAGCTTATACCCTTTGTAACCTGATGGATATCCTAGAAAAACACAAGCTTTGGCTCTGGGATCAAATTTGGTTCTATGACTAGTGGAAGTGGAGCTATAACATAGGCAACCAAAAGATCTAAGGGATTGATATTCTGGTTTCTGAGACATAAGCTTTTCATACGGAGACAGACCAGCTAAGACTTTAGACGGTAGCCTATTAATGAGAAAAACAGAGGTTAAAACACACTCCCCCCAGAACTCTAAGTCTAGACCAGATTGAAATAAAAGAGCTCTAGCAACGTTTAGAAGGTGCTGATGCTTTCTCTCAACCACAGAGTTCTGTTCAGGCGTTTCAGGACATGAATGAAATGCTTTAATACCTTTTTCTAAGTACAAGTCAGTAAATTTCAGTTCATGTGCATTATCAGATCTCACAGAACGAACTTTCATTTTGTATTGAGTTTCAACCAAATTAATAAAACCAGGGAACACATATGACACATCAGACTTATGTTTAAGCAAGTAAACCCAAGTAGCTCTACTATAATCATCAACAATGGTCAAGAAAAATCTAAATCCGTCAATAGTTGGTACTGAGAAGGGACCCCAAGTATCTATATGAACCAATTCAAATGATGTAGAGCACATGTTTTGACGTAAAGAAAATGGTAAATGTTTCTGCTTAGACAAATGACATATGTGACAAGGTGAATGAGTTTTATTAATTTTGCTTTTCGGTATGATTAATACATCAGAAAGTTCAACAATTTTATTCATGAAAGGATGTCCTAAACGTCTATGCCATAGAGTAGAGTCAACAACACCAGTACCACAAATAGTAGACATACCTTTAACAGAGAAAGCATTGTGGGAAACAGGAAAATTCAGAACATAAAGGTTTCCAATCTCTCTACCTTGACCAATCATCAACTCCTGAATAGGATCCTGAATAAAACAATCATAAGGAGTAAATCGAACTTCAGATTTCAAAGTTTTAGTCAGAACACTAACACTCAGCAAGTTGTATTTAAAATCAGGAATGAAAAGAACATTGTGGAGAGATAAAACATCAGTTAACTGAATAAAACCAGTCCCTTCTATCTGGACAATGTAACCATTAGGTAAGGTAACGAATGTTTGATCTAAGGGTTTATACTCTATAAACATAGACCTATCATGAGTAACATGGTGACTGGCTCCAGAATCTATAACCCAAGCTCTAAGAGACATATCAGTTTCCTTAGAGATAGATGAATTGAGGATGTCACCAATAAAAGTTTTGAAAGTAAGGAAAGTACCAGTAATTTGTGAAGTACTTGGTACCGAAGCAGATACGGAAGCAAAGTTCTTTGCGGATACAGGACAAGGAGGTAGGATCTTGATGCTGTGCAACTCTGGTCTTGGAGTAGAAAGCTGAAGTTGACCACTCAAGTAAGAAATCATGTTCTGAATCTGCTCTTTAGTCATGCCTTCATTAGCTTCCTTTTCTTCTTTCGATGAAGTATCAAGAACCGAAGAAGCTGCAAGATTTGTACTCCCAATCTGCTTTGCCACTTTGTTCCTCTGAGGATGACCCTGTGGATATCCATGAACTTTGTAACACTTCTCCACAGTATGACCAATACGATGACAATGAGAACATTTTGGTTTCTGGAATCCTCCATGTGCTAACAGAATCTGATTATTCTCTGTCTGAGGAGACTGCATCTGAAAAGCAGTAGGATTAGAATTCCCTTTTGTATGGTTACCAATCGTTCTCTGACTTTCATCTTGGTCTATCATATTGTAAATGTCATTCAGTGCAGGACGAGGCTTCATGTTCAATATCTGACCCCTGATATTGTTAAAGTTGTCTTTGAGTCCCATCAAGAATTGAATGATCTGGCTAGTTTCAGCTTCCTCAAGTAGCTCCTTAACTTGATCACAATCACATTTCTTCACTGAAGAGGACTTGGTATTAGCTAGTTGCTCCCATAACGTCTTCTTTTGAGTAAAGTATGTAGATAGATCCAATTGGCCTTGCTTGAGACTCATCACAGCCTGTTCAAGTTGATATTTCCTTGGAAGATTGTTCACCTTGAACCTTCGAAACAAATCATCCCACATCTGAGCAGCATCATCATAATACAAAATGCTATCATAGATCTCCTTGTTAACCACATTTAGCAACCAAGATTTCACCATACTGTTACATTTACTCCAGATCTTGAACAAACGATCATCAACAGAAGGTCTAGCTAAGGTTCCATCAACGAATCCTATTTTATTCTTCGCATCAAGACTAATCCTCATTGCTATGGACCAACTATTGTAATTAGTGCCATCTAGAGTATGAGAAACAATCGATAGACCTGGATGATCCGCAGAATGAAGGAAGAATGGACTATGAGTACTATCATACGATTCCGTTATCTTCGGAGCAGATCCAGAGTTATCGCGATGAGGAGTCCGGTGAATTTGGTCTTGATTGGAAAAGAAATCGGCTGGTTCGTCGGGGATCGGAGTCGCCGATTGATTGCGAGTAACAGAATCACCATCGTCTGGCGTAGAACTTCGAGCTTTCGTCTTACCACCTCTCTTCACCATTTTAATCGAATCGGAGCTCGTCAAGTAGAGATCTCAGCTAAGAGAAACAATTGATCGGTGAAGCTAGGGTGAGAAACGAAGAAGAAATCGATTTGTGGAAGAGATTCAGAGTCACGAGCAAAAGGATTGCTCTGATACCATATTAGTGTAACAGACTTTTGGTAAACTGTTTTCTTATTCCACATTGAGATCGAATTGATCTATATATACAATAGAGAACCGGTCTATAATGTGGACCAGAAATCAATAACCAACTATAACTAAACCAGACTAACTAAACCAATAACCAATTAATCTGATATGCTTAAGGTCCCAAATACTCTCGCTATCATTGTTTATGGCGTTCGCTAGGGTTTTTTTTCTAGGGTTGATTTTCTGAGGATAATTTTAATTAACAGGTTGCTTCCGAAGGAATCTCTTTCCATGATGACTGGCCTTACGCAATCTTTCTTTTGAGTTACTTCTACAGTTGACGATTCGTCAGTTAAATCCGTTAACATAGAGAGCTGTGTTCTTGGAAATCTTGTGGCTTACTGATTTAAAATTGAAAGTTAGGGTTTTGATTTGCATCGTTCTAAGTTCTATAGCGCTGCTTATCACCTTAGACTTGCTTTTGTGTCCACTGAGAAGATAAAATTAGAACTTGGTACAGGTTAGCTGTTGTAGAAATTCTCAGTTTATCGTTTGTGGCGAAAGGTAGATAGCTATGGTTTTGCAGTTCTTGACTGTTTTTTTTTTTTTTAATTGCTTTTGATTGTGATACTTGTGTGGCTAAATCTGGAATGATAAATATTATAGTGATAGCGCTCGTTTCCTCTGGAAGACAATACCTACAAGTGTGAAGGAAAGTAAGCCTGAAGTTGTTGCTGCTTTGAGGATTGGTCAGAAGCTCTGGCCACGTGACTATGCTGATGTGTATGAAGCTATTCGGGTTTATGATTGGAGTCAAGAAGCTAAAGATATGGTTGCTGCATTCTCAGGTAAATTTATCTGTGTTAATACCTTTTTAGCTAGTATGACATGGTACTTTGAACTAAGCTTTCTGAAAGATTACGTAGCTGTGTAGTGTACTATGTAAACATGTAAATTGATTGTTTACTCCTCTTATGCCATAGCTTTGATCTGCATACTGAGAATCTGAGATTGAATAGCTGTGTTGCTCTGTCAATCAAGTGAGACCTGAATTGAAGATTTGTGTTTACTGACTTTTTTCCAAATAGATGCCTCAACTTTGATCCAAATTGTGTGAAAATTGTATAATTTTTGCTCATCTTTTTTTTTTATAAGCAGCACAGCTCTTGCATTTACAAGACATCAATTGTTCAATGCCTGGCCTTTAAATCGCGTCTCATTGGTTAAACTTTATATTTCATAAGCACCTAATGCAATTACTGTGTTGTTTTTTTATGTTGAAGAGGTTTACACAAAAAGAATGTTTCAGCTTTTGTTGTCTGCCTACTCCACAATTACCATCGGCGAGTTGGCTTTTTTCCTTGGAATGACAGAAGATGATGCCACAACTTGTAAGCTTTCTTTCTTTCTGCAGTTTCCTTAATGCTTTCCATGATAAATTTGCCTGATCCTTCTGCCACATCAATTCGTAGATTTACACTCAATTCGCTCTAGTCTCATCAAGAAGTTATCCTTTGGGACAATACTGTCTCTCTTTTTGTGGGCAATCCCTTAACTTAATAGTTCTCTAGTGTCAATCATCTATGTTGGGGAATCAGAATTAAAGTATATATATATATTTGGATAACATTTCTTTCTTTATGTTGGATATACACAGAGGTTGTGGAGAAAGGGTGGACAGTGGATGCAGCATCTCAAATGGTGACTGTGAAGAAGCAAGCTGTTAAAAGAGAGAAAAAGGTGGATTCATCCAAGCTGCAACGCTTGACGGAGTATGTGTTCCACCTTGAACACTAAACTCCTCAATTTTATGTGTTTCAGATTAGCGAGAACTAAAAAGATCAAACGTTCAAACCAGAATTTGTTTCGAAAAAATGGCTATAGCTTCAGTTTTTCTTGGAGATTTGTTTCACAAGTTTCTAATCTACACAACAGAGAGACTTACATAGAATAGCACTTTATGACTTTTGTTTGCAGTGAGAGAGACTTTCTCTCGATGACACACATTGTGTGTACAGGTGTCCTTTGTTGGACGAAAATAACTGTAATTCCCTCTAAGTCCACTTGTTTCTCTTATGAAAACAATTACAAAAAGCTAACTAATTTTTCTGTGTTTAGTATATTGGTTAAGTAAATGTATATACATATTTATTTATTTCCAGAGACATGCTTTACAAATATGAAAAAATCACCATTGGAGATCCTTCGAGATCTTTGTTCAGTGCCATTGAAGCTGTGGCATTGATGACGGAGGTCTTCGCCATTGAAGCTCAACACAATGAAGCCACGCTGAAAAAATTCCAAACCTATTCACGGAGATAGACTCTTCCCATTTTACACCGAGTAACTTTATCACTTTGGATCTGAGGCCCTGTAACAGCTCCAGTGATCATTTTCGATCTTTACGTTGTTCACAAACTTCAAAACCACGAAACTCAAAAGATTCATGAAGAAGTCAAGCTCTCTTCCTCCTCCGCAAATTCAAGGACTCAAGTAGAGTTCAGATCTCTGATCTTCTCCTACCTCTGGACCCTTTATTTGTGGACAATGGAAACACATGGAAGAGAACCGTGGACATGATTGTTGTGGACAACGTATGTATGGACGAAGAGACATGGAAGGAGAATAGACATAATTATTGTGGTCAGATGAATGTGGATGATGAAGTAATGGACATAGGGGCAGTGGTCATTGAAGTTTGCTGGAAACTTTGGTTTGTGGTCAGTGGAAACGTGGATGGGTGAGTGGAAACATGCATAACCACCACCTCCACTATGCTATCCACCACTGCCACCACGATCTCCACCTTCCACTTTCATCTCCACCTCGGTGTCTACCACCGCTTCCATGGAACTGAGGGCCGTCGTTCATAACTACCTCCGACTTGTTCATAGCCACCACCGCCACTTCCACCAGGGTCTTCGTCGCCACCGCCTCCACAAGACTGAGTCACGGTCTCTCTCCTCCACTTTCATTTCCATTGCGGATTCGTTTGGAATTAGGAATTTGAAGAGACAAGATTTAAAAATTTTAGCCACAGTTTTTTTCTTCCGCCTCTGTTGTAATGGTGGATTTTACAAAATCAATTAGTAAAAGACGTGAAGACGAGGTTGTGGATCGAGATAAAAAAAAAGATAATCTGAATTCAAGAAACTCCAATCAAAATCTAAGGTATTTACAGTTTAATGAGTTTAGTTAATTTGAAGAAGAATTAGAAAAAAAAAATGTATATCTACAATTTACACATCCAGAACGAAAAACAAGAGACCAATTCAACTAAAAAACAATTAATATAATTTATATTTTTTTATAAAATAAAGATAAATTCTAAAGATAACCTGCAAACCAAAGACACTCTTCATTTAGTTAGAGGCTATGTTTGTAAATTACTAAAGCTAAAAGTGTGTTAAGAATGTTGGAGGAAATATCTTCTCGAGGTTACATATGATGACTGGTATGTTTGTCTTCAGATTACTAATACCCTTTGCAGTCACTGCTCTGGTGCATAAAGCACGGAAAAAACCACTTATCCCTACATAGATAAAAGACAAAATTTTCTTAAGTATTAGGTTTATATAAGCATAATTAATGTTATATATAAAAATCAATTAAAATGTAAAATATAAGATACCTGCAATTGCTTCATGAACATTACGTGGCAATAGTGCAGAAAAAAGCAAACGGAAGGAGGCGCTGCATAATTACATGACAATCATGACTCTTCAAGCCAGTAAACTTTCCTTTGCTTCTATCAACGCAGTTCCGCCAATTTGATGCATAACCGTCTGGAAATTTCACTCTATCTGTAATCCAATAAAAGAACTCTTCTTTTGTAGCACCATCCAGCCGGTAAATGGGAAAAAGGGCCGTACTGTTCTCATCAACGTGAAGTTCAGAACGATCACAGATATCGACTAAATCCAACCTTGACTTCAAATTATCCTTCGTTTTACCTTGGATGTTAAGGATTGTGTTCATCAGATTGTCGAAAAATTTCTTCTTGATATGCATGACATCTAAATTATACCGCAATAGATGATCCTTCCAATATGGCAGATCCCAGAAAATACTCTTTTTGTGCCAGTTATGTAGCTCTCCAACCGCATCGACTCGAATGTTTTCATGTCCACCTACGTCTGGTGTCCAAAATCCCTCAACTGCTTCCACAAATCTTCCCCACTAACTTTCTGTGGTGGACCATCAAAAACCTGCTTGTTCTTCGTAAACAAAGTCTTACTCCTACGAATTTGAAAGACAACAACAAACGGCTATTTTTCTCTCTCCTGAATAGCGATTTCTAGACGATTAATCCCGCCACCGTGACTGTCGTCTCCGCCTCTCACCGGCGTCTCATCAGGCGTCGGCTTCTCGCTCTGCTCTCTACCCCGTCTCCGTCTCCGTCCAAGGAGATGAAGATGAAAAAGAAGAAGCCGAAGAAGCCTTCGCCGTCAATTTCAGCGAAATCGCCGCCGTCCTCGTCTTCTTCTCCGTCCTCGCCTTCCTCTCCGGTCGATTCGCCTCAATCCAAGTTTGAGGTCGTGGATCCGTCCCTCCCTGTCAATGAGATAGTTTCTGATGCCCACCGTAGCTCTCCTGCTGAAGTGGTTGCTCAACTCCCTCCAGACAGCCCAGATCTAAACACCCGTCAAGATGATTTTCCTTCCGAGAAGACAGTGATCGTTGCTAAGTCAACAGATCCAGCTTCAGGCATGGAATCTACTCTGAATCTGCAGATAGAGACGAGCAATGTAGTCCTAACTACGTCCTCCTCTGATACCCTACCAGTCGTAACACAAGCCACTAAGGCCACAGTTGCTACTGGTTCAGATGTACAACTAGCTGATGCTGAAGCCAAGACCGTGTCTTTGAGCTCGCAACAAGCTGAACAAAGGGATCTCCCATTGGAACCAAATGTCCTTACGAAGACAGGGGATGTTGGAGATGCTACTCTTACCCCACCAACCGTGTCAGCTCAGCAAAACTCTGGGGTTAAAGAGCAAGAGACACCTAAAGACACTTGGTGTGATCGTGCCAAAGGGAAGCGTCTGTCACAGAAGGGTGAACCTTTCATACTCCCATCAGGCGAAGCGTGCATCAAAATTCCGAACTCAGTCATAGAAAAAAACCGCAAATCTTGGGAATCATTTGTGCTTGGCCAATTCTATTCTGACCCCCCAACTCAGGGAACGTTACACAACATAGTGAATGGTATTTGGAGCAAACATTATCGTGACATTGCTGTGTCTAAAATGGAAGGTTTCTCTTTCTTGTTTCGGATTCCTAACGCAGCTACCAGAAGCAGGGTGATTAAACAGAAACTCTGGCAAATTGAAGGCCAAACCATGTTTGTGGACAAGTGGGAGCCTGGCATAGTACCCTCTAAACCAGAGCTCACATCTGCTCCCATCTGGCTTGAGTTAAGGAAGGTCCCTCTTCAGTTCTTTAATGAAGACGGGCTGGAACGTATCGCGGGACTGGTAGGTCATCCTAAATTCCTCCACCCTGCGACTGCTAACAAGACAAATTTGGAGGTGGCTAAAGTATTCACTGTCATTGATCCAAGGAAACCTCTACCAGAAGCGGTTAATGTTCAGTTTGATTCGGGGGTTATCAGCAGAATCCTTGTGTCTAGCCCGTGGATGCCTCAGGTGTGTGGTTTCTGCAAAGAGATAGGTCACTCTACAAAGCGTTGTCCGACAGCACCTAAACCTTGCCCTCTATGCAATTCCACTGATCATACCAAGGATAAATGCCCTCAAGTACCTAAGCAGGAAACTCGCGGAAGGAGGACAAGGAGGAGCAAATCTAGAAATAAACAGAAGTGGAAAATGGTCGATAGCACAATGGTCGTTGCTCAGTCTGAGCTCCCTGCAAACTCTGAGAAAAATCCCATCGTTGGTCCTTCATTACCACTATAGTCATCATCAAGTTTGGTGGACATAACTCATCAATCTAAGCTGGGTAATGAACATGATAAAGCAATAGGAGAACCCAGTGGTACTGCCCCCTACCTCCAGTCTGTGATACCAAGGAAAGTCTCAGGGTCTTCTCACTCATCTAAATCGGATGTGCAACCGGATTCTTCTGATGTGGATTCTTCAGACTCGGAGCTTGAAGAGGGAGAGTTTAGTAAGCATGAGCCTGACTTCGAAGTGGTTCGCAATAGGAAGAGATTCTCAGGTCAGAAAGGAAAGCGGGGCAGGGGCCCCAAACTCAACTAATTTTTTATGTCGACGGACATTTTTTGTTGGAACTTACGCGGGTTAAATAAATTAAGTCACCGCAGCGGATTACGTAAATGGTTTAGAAAGCACTCTCCTCTTTTTGGTGCACTTCTTGAGACTCATGTGAAGCAACTCAAGATGAATAAATTTGTCTCAGAGCTCTCTCCGGGTTGGTCTACTACTGATAACTACGGTTTCTCCCCTCTGGGCAAAATTTGGATCCTGTGGCATCCATCTCTTTTGGTTACTGTTATTTCGAAATCTCTTCAAATGATTACTGTGGAGGTCTCTTGGCCCTCGGCTCCCTCCAAGATCATTATCTCTATTATTTACGCTTCGAATGATGTTGATGAGCACCTAACTCTGTGGTCTGAAATTGAGTCTCTCGTCTCTACTCAGGGGTTGGATAATAAACCTTGGATTCTTCTTGGTGACTTCAATCAGATCAGAGACCAGAAGGAGCACTCCAAGCCGACATCCTTAAACATGGATAAGCGAATAAGGGTTTTTAACCAGTGTTTACTTAATGCGTCTGCGGATGATCTAAATTTCAGAGGAAACACCTACACTTGGTGGAACAAGCGCAAGAATGCCCCGATAGCGAAGAAGTTAGATAGGGCTCTTGTTAATGACGACTGGTATTCAGTGTTTCCATCTTCAGTTGCTTTCTTTGGGAGTCCAGAATTCTCTGATCATGCTGTTATTTCAATCACTCTGGACCCCCTCAGTGCTACGGTTAAAAAACCTTTCAGGTTTTACAACTTCATTACCAAGAGCCCAGACTTCCTTGATATGATTCGTGTCTCATGGTTTTCAGTCAACGTAACGGGGTCAGCTATGTTCAGGGTATCCCGCAAGCTTAAGCTACTGAAGAAAAACATCAAAGATTTCTTTAAACTGAACTACTCGGAAATTGAAAAAAGGACAGCCCAGGCTCATGTTAAGCTAACTAATGCTCAGAACTTTATGCTTGCTGATCCATCTTCGACAAATGCAGTTTTGGAACTTCAGGCTATGAAGGAATGGGAAGAGTTATCCACTGCTGAATGTTCCTTCTTCTTTCAGAGATCGCGTATAAACTGGCTAGCATTCGGAGATGGTAACTCCCGCCTGTTCCATAGATATGCTGCTTCTAGACAGGCTATTAATCACATCCATTTCCTCGTCTCGGATAGTGGCAATCGTATTGATACGCTGCCAGAGATCCAGGAACAGTGTGTTGATTATTTCTCTAATCTTTTGGGCAGTACTACTTCACCTCCCATGTTTGTTCAGAGTGATCTAGACCTCTTATTCAGTTTCCACTGCTCTGAGGATCAGGCTGCTAAGTTTGAGAAGCGTTTCTCTCCGGAGGAAATAAAAGAAGCGTTCTTCTCCTTACCAAAAAACAAAACAGGGGGTCCCGATGGTTACTCCTCCGAGTTCTTCACTGCTACTTGGTCTGTGGTTGGTACGGAGGTAACTGAAGCCATTCAGGAATTTTTTCGCTCGGGCTGTCTTCTGAAACAATGGAATGCTGCAAATCTGGTTTTTATTCCGAAAATTCCGAATGCCTCACGCCCTTCAGAGTTCAGGCCTATCTCCTGTTTGAACACAGTGTACAAGGTGATTGCTAAGCTCTTGGCGAATCGTCTGAAAGAGTTACTGCCGCTTATAATCTCCACTTCCCAATCAGCTTTTCTGCCAGGGCGTCTCCTTGCTGAGAATGTTCTTCTAGCGACAGACTTAGTCAATGGCTATAACACTCAGAATATATCTCCTAGAGGAATGCTGAAAATTGATCTTCGGAAAGCTTTTGACTGTGTTCGATGGGACTTCATCCTTGCTACACTCCGTGCTCTCGCAATTCCAGAGGGCTTCATAAACCTCATTTCTCAGTGTCTCACGACGGCGTCTTTCTCCATCTGTGTAAATGGTTCAACGGGGGGTTTCTTCAAGAGCACTAAAGGGATCCATCAAGGCGATCCCTTGTCACCCTATCTCTTTGTTCTTGCGATGGAGTGTCTCTCTAGACTGCTCCTCTCTCGTTATGAAGATGGCAGTATTATGTATCACCCTAGAACCGAGAACTTAAAAATCTCTCACTTGATGTTTGCAGATGACGTTATGGTATTTTTTGATGGGAGCAGCAACAGTTTACATGGCATATCTGAGTGTCTGGATGATTTTGCCTCGTGGTCTGGTCTTCAAATGAATATTAACAAGACAGAGTTATTCACGGTGGGGCTTGATCAGAACGAATCACAAGCTATCTCCAGATATGGCTTTCAGTCTGGTACCCTACCAATCAGATACCTCGGCTTGCCTCTTATGAGTCGCAAGTTAAAGATCTCAGAATATGCTCCTTTAATGATTAAAATTTCCAGAAGTTTCCAAGCTTGGTCTGCGAAGCTCCTCTCCTTCACGGGTAGGCTTCAACTCCTCAAGACGGTTATCTTTGGTTTGATTAATTTCTGGGTATCTGCTTTCATGTTACCAAAAGGATGCATAACAACTATTGAATCTCTTTGTGCTCGGTTCCTATGGTCGGGTAATATTGAGAAGAAAGGCATTGCGAAAATAGCTTGGGCCACTGTTTGCTTACCTAAACAAGAAGGAGGTTTGGGTGTTAGAAACCTCTATGTCTGGAACTTGGTGCTTGGGTTGAAATTCATTTGGCTCTTGTTGTCAAACAGCCCCTCTTTGTGGGCGGAGTGGCATAAGAGCATTCATCTTGCGGGTCACTACTTTTGGACTATTGAGCCCTCTCAATCTGACTCTTGGACTTGGAAAAGAATTTTAAAGCTCAGACCTTTAGCTCTGCGTTTCTGTAATTCTGTCCTTGGAAATGGGTTAAGTACTAGTTTCTGGTTTGACATTTGGACACCGTTTGGGCAACTGCTCAACTACATTGGTGCTGGTGGTCCTCGAGCTCTCAGAATTAGGAAAGAAGCGGTAGTGTCTGACGCAATTGCGGGCAATACTTGGGCTTTACCCCACCCTAGATCAAATCAGGAAGTCAACCTTCACTCTTATCTTACCACTATTTCGCTTCCTTTAGCTATTAATATGGATGACTCATATGAATGGATTGCTGGTGATTCCCCGTTGCGTGTTTTCAATTCGCAGGCTACGTGGGAGGTCTTGCGGCCGAGGCAAGAAATCCAAAGTTGGCATGACGTAGTGTGGTTCAAAGGTTCAGTTCCGAAACATGCTTTCACGATGTGGATTGCTAACTATGATAGATTGCCTACAAGAGCCAGGCTAGCATCATGGAGGCTTCCAGTCCCTACAACTTGCCCACTCAGCCAAGGAGCCTGAAACTAGAGACCACTTGCTTCTATCATGCGAATATAGTCTTGGTGTATGGTCTCAAGTCTTCTTCAGATGTAGTCCGCCTTCTCAGATGTTCGCAGACTGGGCTGAGCTCCTGTCGTGGATCCGCCAGCCACGCTCTAAGAAGAAGCTTCTCCTAAGAAAGTTGGCTTCTCAAACGGTCGTTTTTCATTTATGGAAGCAGAGGAACAACATGGTTCATAACAATCTATTCCTCTCTCCTTCCATTGTTTTCAGAGGCATTGACAAAGAACTGAAGAATATCATCTCCTCTAGGAAATCAATTAGGCCTTTCTCCTCGCTTATGGCTCTTTGGTTGCGATAAGTGCTTAGTGATCCGATGAAATGGATGTTATGAATCATCTTGTTTTTTCTTTCTTTTTGCCAAGATGTTTCAAACTTAAGATCTTTTTGTAAAATCTTCTTTTCATTTAATGATATTTACAGTTTAGCAAAAAAAAAAAAAAAAAAAAGTCTTAC
>CAKOAT010958487.1:231187-262348 GCA_932364175.1 Eruca vesicaria subsp. sativa | reverse complement strand
AAAGTCACTTATTGTCCACATAAGTACTGCCCGCATATAAAAGTTTCTTTGCACGAAACATCGTATGTCTAAAAACCATGCGCCCATAGTTGTTGCAACTCATGTATCAGTGAATCACTACAAGAAAAAGGGGTATTCATAGTACACCGGGATAGCATGAATTTTCAAACTGCTACAATAGATAGATTTTTCGATTTCGGAACTTATTCATAGCATTAACTTAACGCTATTGAGAAAAATTCACAAAGCGGGAATAAAAAAGCACGTGTACCGCCTATACTTAATAAAAAATTTGAGAACCGCGAAATATTAAATTAGTCCCCTCTTTATCTTAACACTTATACTACATAAGGGTAAAAAATTAGTGTCGACATAAAAACTAAAAAAAAAGTAGATTAACCGAGAGAAGAACTCTCGAGAGAGGAAACCCTAATCCCATCACCGCAACCCTATCTCCCACGGCGGAAACTCTCTGTGACACATTGAAACTCGATTTTTGCTCTGTAATTGGTGATACTCTCCAGCTAAAGTTGATTTGAGAAGGATTAATTGAAGCTCGTAATGGAATCGAACGTAGAGATTTATGGTTTCTTTTTGTTGATATCTCAGTGTGATTCTCTAATATCGTCGTTTTCCATATTTGGGGTTGTTCTATGGACTCGCGATTCGCTGTTCTGATTGTGTTTAGCAGGACTTTCTTTAGCTCTTCATCGATTTGAAATCAAAAGTCAGAAAAAGAGAGACGAGTCAGAGAAGAGAGAGAGAGAGAGGAGACAGAGAGAATAGAAAAGATATATATTTCAAAGATGAAAGAGAAAGAAGAAGACGCGACGGCCGAAAGAAGAGGATACGTGGCTCAGAGATGGCAATAGGAAGAAAAGGAGACGATAGAAGAGAAAGCGGAGTGGTGTCGGAGCTTCTTCTTCTCTTACACCAACCCATGCTTTCGAACCCCTCAGGTTTGTCTCCGATCTCGGATCTTCCTCACAAACTTTAGCTGTATCACTTAAGAAACCTAGTTTTTGATGGCTAACAATGATCTCATTTCTTGATTTCAGTAATCATGGAGCAGCTAACATCTCCTCCGTGTCTCATCATTGTCTCAAATCTTGATGTTTCAATGGTATTAAACACTAATCAACAAACTTTTTCTTGCTCTAAATCTTGAATCTCGATGTGTATTGTTAATTCCTGATGTTAACATTAACTCTGTAGGACAAGCTCTTGCTTAACTCCTGAAGAAGCTCAACACTAAAAGGAAGCTTCCTCTTAATCAAAAGTAGGAACTTCATGATTTGATTTGCTTCTGCAGGAACTTCATATGTATCATGTTTTTGTCAAGACACAGAGTAGTGTTAAAGTAGAGCTGCAAGTGAGTTCAAAGTTTTTTACTTTGTCCTTGTATGCTATGTTCTTTCTCAGAAAATCATATATGTATTGTTTCCTTTTGTTTAATTCTCTAAGAAGTTCTCTATGTAGTTTTTTTTTTTTTTTTTTTTTGACAACGAAACCTGCAAGTGAGTTCAAAGTTTTTTACTTTGTCCTTATATGCTATGTTCTTTCTCAGAAAATCATATATGTATTGTTTCCTTTTGTTTAATTCTCTAAGAATTTCTCTATGTAGTTCTTTTTTTTTTTTTTGACAACGAAAGGCTGATCTATTACTCAAGCTTGAGGTGGTCTGGGAATCCAGACCGGAATAGAACAACCAACATACAGGAGATTACGATAGAAGGATCGTGCAGTCTTAGCTAGATGATCGGACACAACATTTAGAGATCTAGGTACATAAGAGATCTTGAAATCTGGGAAACAAATCCTCAGCGTTGAGATTCTCTCCAGTTCTGTCGAAAAGCTTGGCCATCCATGGGGATCCGTGAGCATTGCTAACAATTCCTTGCAGTCCGTCCCAAAGCTCTGACATGGCGAATGTTGAAGCATGTTCTCCATTGCCCACCGCAGCGCTTCCAGCTTCGAATGCAAAGCCGACTCCACTTTACTCACATTACGCATCCCCATCAGCTGACTATTTCCCAAGCTATCCTTCCAGTCCCAGCCACAACCAGAGAATTGATCGATAGAGTTCCAAGAACCGTCTATCATGCAAATATCTCGTAGACTTATGGCCTGACGTTCAGTATCGCCGGTCTCTTGTGTAGTCACCACTTCCTGCTCATTAGCTTGAAACCAGGCGAGACATTCACTCTCTGCATACCGAGCCAGTTCCAAAGGGTATCTATCTATTCCTCTGAACAACTTATCATTCCGGGCCTTCCAAATGTACCATATTAACCAAGGATAAGGGTCCCTGTCTACTTCTGATCCACAAATGACCTTCTTACGCCAGAATAGATAGTCCATATTCGCATAAGTGCTCTCCAAAGGGTACACGTGCTCTTTATGTACGTGCCAAAAAGCGGGAATAAAAAAGCACGTGTTCTCTATGTAGTTCTTATATAGTACTAATCTGGTGTTAGTAATATTTTGGTGTGAGTTACTGAATATGTCTAATCTTTTTTTTTTTTTAAGTTGAGCCATGGAGACTTCGTGATGAATATAAGGCAGTTGAGACATGTTACTTCACTTTTAAAAACTGCTCAGGTATATATCAGTTCTCTTCCAGTCTTCCTTTTAATCTTCTTTCTCTGTTAATAGTATTCTTGATCGTTCTATCTTTTAACCCGTGATGTACATGTTGCTGCTCATTGGACACCACTACAAGAAAATCTGTTAATAGCCACAAATTAGCTGCAAAAAGTTCGTGACTCTAATTTTTAAGTCACAAATAACCACAAAATAGCAACAATTTTTAAAAACCTAAATTTTGTAGCTATTGCGTAGAAAGTTGTTGCTAAATAGCTACAAATTTAATGTTGTAGCTATTCAAAGTAAAAAAGCTACAAATAGCCACAAATTGTTTTGTAGAAATATTATTCCACTATTAGCCACAAAAACAATCATAGGAATATATAGACACAATGTATTTTGTGGTTATTTGTATAAAGTTTAAACCCTAATCTTACCCTAAATCCTAAATTTTAAATATTTATCATAAACACTACAAATACAATAACAAATAATGTGACAAAAAGAAATTAAACACAAATAATAATTTAAATGAAAATCAAAAATTATAATTTTTATCTCCAGTTCTAAACCATATACTCGAAACATCCATCATATATAATTTGAGTCTTAGATCATACAATATAAACATTAGAATTGAAATTGTTAAATATAAACAGCTAATAATATGTAGAAAGGAAAATTGAACACATTTAACAAGTTTTGAATATAATAACTAGTTGAATTTTATAATTAAAAACAAATAATATAACACTTATGATCATTACAATTTTCAAATATGTTGTGAAACCTTAATCCCAAACTTTAAACCCTATCTCCAAACCCAATACCAAATCTTATTCTTAAACCCTTTATGCTTCCTAAGTAAAAGTATTTGGACATATTATGTAAACGTCAGAAAGTAACTCTGAAATCCCGGGAAAAAATTTTCATCTAAGTATTTCCCGGGTAAACCAATTATAGGAACACGGTTTAATTTACAGCCACCCAAATTTTCATTAAGAAATTCTAAACCTAATTTTGTTTCTTCCGCCTCACCCACAGTGGATCTATCTTCTCTTCCTCACTGCGCGTTCTCTTCTCCCCTCTCTCACTCGATCTGTTTTTTTTTTCTTATCTCTCACTCGATCTGTCTTCTCCTCCTTAGACGATCTATCTTCTCTCTTCTTCTTAACCACTCGGTGTATCTTCTCTTTTCCTCTATCTCACTCGATCTATCTCCTCTGTCTCCTTCTATCCACTCGTGGTCTAGTTTTCCTTTAATACTCATACATATAAAAATTTGAGTTTCTGGGGGTTCAAGTTTATTTGTATTGTTTCGTCTTTGTCGTAATTTTTGCAAAAGTGTGCTTTTATATATATACCCAAATCTCATCTTATATACTCTCCCCTTCTTCTTTCTCTTACAGCAAACAGGCATCACTGATGTCAGACAGCTTGCTTGAGACAAAGGTAGTTTGTGGTATTTACATTATAATTTCCCTGAAACTCTTCACTCTGTTTTAGATTTGTTTACAGTAAATCATAAACCTAGAAACCAACATGTTAAAGCTAGCCGCTGAGTAATTGACTTTCGATTTGCAGATGAGAGTATTTGAGGTCCTTTCCATCATAGGTCCACCTCCTAGTGAGGTCAGCTCGTTCTACCTCTGTCCGGGACATTTCCTTCCTAGACTACCGTTTGCATGTTAACATACTCATATAGTATCTCCCTGTTAGGTGAGAGATTGTGATTGTGTTTTCTTTGTCCAGCAGATTTTTTAAGCATGTTCTTTCAAGTAGGTTGATTAATCTTTCTTCAAAACTTGTAGGTCGATTATTTATTTGAATCTGGTGCAAATCTAGAGATGAGAAGGGATATGAAAATAGCTTAGTCAGATGTAAGTTGAGTAGAGATTGGTTATTGTTCCTTGATTAGGAGCTAACCTCCCTATTTTCAATAATTATTTAGTTTTATAAATTTATTTTTTTTCTATTTTTTTAAAAAAATCCACAAATTAGCAACAATAAATGTAGTGGCTATAAAGCTACAATTTGATATGTGGTCAATTGTGGCTAATATAACCATGAACATTATTGTAGCTATTTGTAGAGATTAGCCACAAAATATTGTTGTGGCTAAGTTGTGGCAGAGGAACCACGAATAGCCACAATTGAGCGATAGCCACAAGCCTGACGCTACAAATTTGTTTTGTGGCTATATGTAGCTATTGATCAAATAGCCACAAAATTTGGACGATAGCCACAACAAAATCTGTGGCTATTAGCTATTTTTCTTGTAGTTACTCCAGAGACAAGACTGTAATTCTCTGAGTTTTAGCCCCGACTTCCATGCAGGAAGATGCTTTGGGTTCAAGGAGGAACTCACATGAGCAGTGTTGTCACTCGGCCAGATTGAGAACGGACGCAGCAGGGTATTATGTAACATGACTTGTGTGAATTTTGGCTTGATAGCATCAGAATCGTTGCACTTAGAAGATAGAGTTTTGTTTTATACGATATGATTAAATTGTAGTGTTTTTGTAGCTGAAGCGTCATTTAATGTCTATCTTTCTGCTCCTTGATGCTTTTTACTATGAGATTAAATGTTATTTCTTGGATCTTTGCTTCTTATGCTGTTTAGATTCTCTTTGGTGTTTGAAAAACTCATTAGTTAGGTTTTCTGTTTAGATTCTCTTTCATCTTTTTGCTGGGCTTGTAGGAGTAAAATTATGACCAAACCTTCTCTGTGTTCATCTTAAAGGTTTTGTGTCAGAATTTTGATGAATTCTTGTTTTTAGAATTTGAAGTGTTTGTTTCTTTTGTGTCTTTCAACAATGATCTAATTGTTAGTACCTGTTTAGTGCTCATTATTTTATTATCTTTGGCTTTGTTGAAGTGAATTCCAAAATTCATGGCTATGTAACATATTTTTTTAATCTTATGTTTACAGGGCCTGCAGAGTATTTCAACAACTAGTCAGGTCAGTTTGGCTGCATTGATCAACAGAAATTCAGAAAGCTTAGTCCTTCAGCCATTGCATCTGCACTTTTCATCAACTTCTGTTTTGTTAGAAAATAAAGGAGATAGTGGCTCAGCGTGCTCTTATGCTAATCTTGATCAAAGCATGACAACAGCAACACCATTTGATATGGGGAATAGCTTTGTGAGTTACAAAAAATTCGGTAGCTTTGAAGGATCCTTGTGGCCAAGAAGTGACATTAGATTTAGTTATTTTTCTAGTTTTATTTTATTTTATTTTTAATTTTGGTTTAGTTTTGTAAACCAGATTCTCTATGTAAACCAATTTTAATTTATAAGTAATTTTTATTATTAATCAATTTAGGGTTTAGTGTGTATGATTTATCCAAGGGTTTAGGGTTTAGGAATAGAGTTTAGGGTTTAGTGTTTTAGTGTTTTAGTGTTCAAATAATATTTTTAAAAGATTTTTTTTATAAAATTTATCCAAAGGTTTATGATTTAGATAGGGGTTTAGGGTTTAGGATTAGAGTTTAGGGTTTTGTGTTAAAATATTTTCTTTGAGAAAATTTATTTTTCGTTTTTATTAATTATTCTTATTTTTTTATTTTTTTATTTATTTTTGTATTTATTTTTAAAAACATAATATAACTTAACAAGATTTTGTTTTTTTTTTTAAAAGATATCAAATAGGAAATAATGCAATTCTATTGGATAACTCTAGGAGGTGAACCTAAGAATAACTCATATATGAGTATGTTAACTTGCAAACGGTAGTCTAGGAAGGAAATGTCCCGGACAGAGGTAGAACGAGCTGACCTCACTAGGAGGCGGACCTATGATGGAGAAGGACCTCAAATACTCTCATCTGCAAATCGAAAGTCAATTACTCAGCGGCTAGCTTTAACATGATGGTTTCTGGGTTCATGATTTACTGTAAACAAATCTAAAAGAGAGTGAATAGTTTCAGGTATATAATAATGTAAATACCACAAACCACCTTTGTCTCGAGCAAGCTGTCTGACATCAGTGATGTCTGTTTTCTGTAAGGGAAGAAGAAGAGGGGAGAGTATATAAGATGAGATTTGGGTATATATATAAAAGCACACTTTTGCAAAAATTACGACAAAGACGAAACAATACAAATTTTTTTTTTATAGTTTTTTTATTTTAAAAAACATAATATAACTTAACAAAATTTTGTTTATTTTTTTTGAAAGATATCAAATATGAAATAATGCATTTCTATTGGATGATGAACCTATAGGCTCACCCTAGGGGGTGAACCTAAGAATAACTCATATATGAGTATGCTAAGTTTCAAATGGTAGTCTGGGGGTGAGCCCAAGAATAACTCTTCGTAATGAAGGTGCATTTGTAAGCTACACCTCCATTTAAGGAAAAAATTATAAGATTTATTTTCTACATTTTAAGTTCAATTAATTCTAAAGAGATTATGCCTTCTACATTAATTGTTTCACTTTAATGTCCAATTAGAGTTTGACCCGCATAAGTTTTTTTTTTTGATATATACTGATCTATATTTCATATAAACATTATATATTTTAGATGTGTTACTATTTTCAATGTAATTTTATTACAGGTATTAATTTTTATGTATTTTTGTTTCATTTTAAGTGTTCAATATTTTATATGTTTCATCATATAATGAATTGAATTTTATTAGAATTAGAAACTAGGTGTTTTGTCCGCCTGTGTAAACATAATAATTTTACAAATATTTTAAATTAAAAACATTTGCAATAAAATAAAAATATTTAATGAAAAATAATTAATAAACTCTTTAAATATACAATTTTTTATCGTAGCATAAATACTTTTGATCAAATCAATGAAATTTATTTTTAATTTATTCTTAATTATATATTAACAAAAAAATTTTACAATATAATATAAATTATTTTAAGATAATTATAATTATTAATCAATGATATTCTTTTTTAGTTAATGGCCAAATATATATTAATTTGTTTTTAGTTTATTGTTAATTAATATAAGCTATCTTTAAATAATGATAATCATCCAATCAATAATTTTTTTTTAATTCAGGCTAATTATCTATTAATTTGTTTTATAGTTAATTATACATTAATAAATATAATTAATGGTAATAATAAATCATTAGTCAAAATCATAAAAACATGACAAATAAGCAAAACTATCTCAAATTATGGAGAATATGACAATTAAGAAATTTTACTTCTTAAATAATAATATAGATCATGTTGTATGATGTAAATGTGATCATTTGATTACGTGTGTATAATTGGCAGATATACAATATATTTCTCATAATATATTTATTTTATTGAAATTTTATTCTTTAGTAAATAATAACAAAATATGCAAAATTAGATATGGTTAATAAAAAGTACATTAGGGTTAAAAGTCTTTTTAATACTATTATCCGTATTTCCAAACCTATTTCCTTTAATAGAGTTATCCATGTTTCCAAATAATCTCTATTAATATTTTAATTTTAATAATATAGACTAGATTTTGACCCGCTCTTTGCGTGGGATAAGTTTTTGGTTAATTTTTCTAATTTAGGAGTTACTATCATTTTGTTTTTTTTTATATTTTTGTTATATGAATTTTAACGTCTATAATTAAAAGTAATTTTTGTTGTTGTCTTATAGTAATTTAGTTTGGGTGTTTAGGTAACGTTACATTTTTTTTATTGGTTTAGTTTGAGTAATGTTGGATTGGGTTTGTATTTATATTTTTCGAGTTATTCGGATTTGAGTGTTTAGGACCCTGTGTAAGAACCAAATATTTTTCGAATCAGTTCAATTTGAGTAATGTTGGATTTGGTTTGCATTTATATTTTTTTTTTGTAAAACCCGAAACAAAACCGAATTATAAATAGTTTGAGTTGAGTCATGTTAAAACCATAAATCTCAAAAAACTTTGAAAAATCGAATTAACCTAGGAAATCCAAAAAGGGTAGTCTAGGTAATTAAGAGTTTTGCATATTATAATATATCAATTATATTATATATTATGATAACTAAAATTTTAATATAATTGAAATATTTGGATACTTTTTCGATTATCGGTTTGGTTCTGATTTTAGTTTTAGTTTTCTGGTTTGAGAAACAGTAACGGTTTGGGGTTTTCAAAATTTTGGTATGGTTTTAGTTTTTTCGTTTCGGTTCGAGTTTGATTTTTTTATTTTGATAATATTTTCAAGACTAACTTTCTCATTAGTTTTCTTATTTGTGTGTTTAATACTCATCTTACTAAAATATTTGTTCTTATTTTTAACCTCAAAATATTTTATAATATCACTTTTGTGCAATTGTGTTTTTAAAGGATTTTATCCTTCCTTAAATATTTTTGTTATTATTTGTAAATTGATTCGAAAAAAACTATTTGCCCCAAACATCAGACATCACCTGTCTAAATTATAGTTTCATAATTTGTATATAAAATTAAGTAGTAGTTTTCAAAAAATAATGACACTATTGTAAATTCTGAGGAAATTAAACTATGTAACCTGTTTTGCATTGGTCAATGTTCATTTTTAACTTTATAACTGAATAGATTAAATTATTCTTCATTCCACCCTTGATGAAATATTTTGCTTATTTAATGAAAACACGATAAAAACTGCAGTCGTAAAATATCAGCGGTAACCCGATCATTTATACAACAAATGATATAAGTATTATTGTTTTAATTTTTATGAACTTAAATATATATATTCAGAATTTTTATTCTTAATTTCAAATTTTTATTTATAAGTAAAAATAATGAATATCTACTAAATAATTACTTTTATAATATTTAGTTTTTAAAATACTAAGGTATGAAATAAACTTCAGAAAACCAAAAATATATTTATAGCATATGAGAAAATGGAAGACTAATTAGAAGTTCAAATTTTACCTCTTAATGATGATATTATAATTGTACAGACCTATAAATTTAGACGTACACAAAATATATATTAGAAGGATAATTGTACAGACCTATTTTCAAATATTTTGACCATTAAAATTTCACGATACACAAAATCATAAACAACAATGTAAAATAAATACTATTAATAAAAAATAAATATTTATCTACTCACAAGTAGTCTAAGATAGACAAGTTCATTTATTTAATTTTTTATCATTATGAATACAACAAAATTACTTATTATTAAATAAATACATAATCTTAACACAATATTTAAATATTTCCAAAATAAGATATCAAAAATATATTCTTTACTATTTTCTAAGATTATATTTTAACAATATCTTTTAATATTTTATTCAAAAATATAAATATTTATTGGTTTAATATTATTTTAATAAAAAAAGCACAAATAATATTAAATTTAATTACAAATGAATACTAACTCATTTTAATTTATTAAATAAGAAATAAACTTCTATAATATTTGTATATAAATATTTCTTATTTCTAATTTAAAATCACACAAAATATTACTATCAAATCAGATAGCTATAAATATTTTCAAAAGAGAAGGACACATACAAACTTTGATATATATTTTAATTCATATAACCATGAAAAGAAAAATATTTTTAAAGTATAATTACACATGGTAAAATATCAAAATAAGTGGAAAAGTAGCTCAATTAATTTGGAGATGTTTAATATGAATTAGAAAAAAAACATTTAAATAAAAACATTGCCTAAAATATCTCAGTGGCAAGGAAATGTAAATATTGTTGAAATAGGAGGGCACTTAAAAAAAGCCTTTTGTTTTAATAGTATTGATTAGATTTTGACACGCGCTTAGAAAACACATGATAGTTTTTGGTGAAATATAATCGTATTTTCTCTTTATTTAAATAAGTCACACTATGAAATCCGTAAACAGAAAGGTTATTAGCCGAATCCGAACGGATAATCTGAAAAACCAAAAAAATTGAAAAATGATATAAATTTCCAAACTAATCATATATATAATAATTTGAAACATAAATATTTATTTCATATATTCAATTTTATATTTATTTTTAATAATATATAATCATAAGTATTAAATTTTAAATAAGTACATTAAATATCTAATCAATAAGTATTTGTTTCTCTTTTAAATTTTAGATATATCTGTACCGAACTGGACCAATATAACCTGAGTCTGAATGACAAAGAATTAAAATTGATGTGTTATATCCGAACTCAATCCATATATACCAATTCACCAGAAAGAGACCTAAGAAGTGATATAATTTAGAATCAAAATTCCAAATACTCAACCTGTATCTCAACGGATATTTTAAAGTCCACACCTAAATTAGAGTGTGTTTTATGTTGTGTTCAATAATTTTTATATTTAATAACCCGTAAAACTATACTCATAAAATATCAATAATGACATGATTCATCATATCATTAAACATTAGTAATATCTAATTACTCATATTTTATCATATATATATATATATATATATATATATATATATATCTAATTTTAGTACTCTATCAAGAAAATTATATTATTA
Source organism: Eruca vesicaria subsp. sativa (assembly GCA_932364175.1). NCBI lineage: Eukaryota > Viridiplantae > Streptophyta > Magnoliopsida > Brassicales > Brassicaceae > Eruca > Eruca vesicaria. The sequence goes on along the minus strand of CAKOAT010958487.1, from coordinate 251,315 downwards.
TGTATTTGATGAGGGTTTTGAAGAGTTTTTTCTTTCATTTGGATTAAAGTATAATTTTATATAAAAAATTTAGTAGGCAGATATAATTTTCATATTAATAAAAAAATATAATTGATTACTTAATTAAATTGAGTGTTAATATAAATTGAATTTAATATTTTTAAAAAATAATAGATTAGTTATTTAATTTTTAATTTTAGGCTAAGATATATATTTAATAAAATACAGTCTGAAAGGATATATATTTATTATTAAATTATTTATTATAATATTAAAATAATAAATATTTATATTTTAAATAAAAGGATATTAAAATATATTGTTAAAATGCAATCTGAAAAAAGTAGTTAAGAATCTCTTTTTGATATTTTATTTTAAAAATATATAAATAATATGTTAAGATTATGTTCTTATTTAATAATAACTAAGTTTGTTGTATGTAAAATAATATAAATTTAATAAATGTAATAGTCTAATCTAGATTACTTGCAAATAGATAAAAACTGATTCTGTTTTAAAGGTATTGATATTGATATTGACCCGCGCTTTGAAAGCGCGGGATTAGATTATTTTTAAAACTTCTGTGGATTTTGTTTATTATAAGATTATGTATTTTATATAAGATAATATAATCTATTTATATTTTTTTCATCTGTTATGTTTTAAGATATTCTTATTTGCTGGACATGATATGAAAATATGTATTTATACTCATAGAATATTTTAATGAGTTTAAAATTATAAAATTTTATCCTTAGTAACTTTTATGTAATTTATTTTCTATTAGTAATTTTAATTATATTACTATGTTAAATTATTAAATCTAACCTATAAACTTTCAACAAAACTGGCTTTTTTTAATTGATAGTGGAATATACAAAAATATACTCTACACAAAAGGCCTCGTGTGTAAAAGATGGGGTTGTTTTATATGTTAAACAAACACGGCCCGATCAACTAAAAGTTGGCTTTTTAATCATTTCGTTAAAAAAAGAAGAAAATAAAGTTAAAAAAAAATTCTCTTGATATATCTTATATATTAAAACAGAAGTCATGACTTCACTTCATGTGTGATATTTTAAAATAGACCATCTAATAAAGTTTATGACATTACATTATTCAATCATTAATAATATTCATTAGATTCACTAATAACATTTATTGGGCTTACTATAAACTTTTATTGGACTAATAAAAATTAGATGATCCATTGGATTTATAGATATTATAATAAAATACATGTTTAAATTAAACTTATATAATTTAATATTGTAATAGTATAAGTTAATATTTATATATTTTTTATGTTAACATTAAAAATTATATAGTTTATTTTTAAAAATAACAAAATCATCATTTTCTAACAATAATTAATCTACACTATATAATAATTAATCATCATTTTCGATATGCACACCTTATATAATATATACCAATTTAGAAGTAAAAAAATGTTTATATAAAAATAAATGAAAACAAATACCCGCGCGGTTGCGCGGGTTGAGATCTAGTNTTAAAAATTATATAGTTTATTTTTAAAAATAACAAAATCATCATTTTCTAACAATAATTAATCTACACTATATAATAATTAATCATCATTTTCGATATGCACACCTTATATAATATATACCAATTTAGAAGTAAAAAAATGTTTATATAAAAATAAATGAAAACAAATACCCGCGCGGTTGCGCGGGTTGAGATCTAGTTTCTTTAAATCTCCCGACGATTCCTATCAAAGGGGAAACCGAGATTCAATGGGTCAAAACTCATATCCTTTTAAAGAATAACGATTTCGAAGCTAGAGATCGGAATATGTTAGCCAGATTTACAATCCGAGGTACAAATCATATATATACAATAACTATTGATTCCGATTTGTCTCCTTTTTCTCCTAATATTTTTAGTTTTTCAGATTAGTACATGCAGAACGAAGAAGAAGATCCAGTTGAATAGGAAAAAAATCCAGTAAACATCAGTCCAAGTTAGAGATTGAAACCCTTAAAATCATCATGAAAATAAATAAACCGGAACTAAGATTTGGCACTGAAATTGAATCTTTAATAGTAAATATTTATGTTTAACAGTATAGAAGATTATATTATCAATAGTATAGACAATTTTTAAAGTCATTACCTGATTTGATGCTTAAATTTCTTGAATGTTTTTAGTGGGGAAGGTCAATCACATATCACGCTGAACTCGATTGTCGGATTGCTCCAGTTGGTTGTTGTTTTACAGTGGCATAACCTTGTTACCTTGAGTCATTGTAAGTGATGTATACTCACTGTACCTGTTATTTGAAAATTGCATATTACATTAATTATTTAAATAAATAAAAAAACAGAAACGCTTCGAAGACATAATATAACATTAGAACCCACATATATTCAAATTCTTCTGCTTCTGGTATTGCCGGATTGATCACCACTGGAGAAGTTTCAAATGCATTATATAACAGTTTCAGTTAAAGTTAGTCATAATTTGATAAATATAGATAGTATATAAGAAAGTGTAGATGAAATAGTCACCTCTAAACCTTCCAATTTTAGTCCACCTCAACAAACAAACTACCATTCCATCTTCTTCTGTGAAAGAAGAGTAGAGAAGCTCAGCCAATTTACCCCATAGGCAACATGGTAATCGAACATCACTATCAACTTGTTTACTGAATATATAAAAATTGAAATTTGTGAATCCTTACTTGATGTCGTGAAGGGTGAACTCAAGTTTCTTTCTTTCCTTACCACAAGTACATTGAATTGATTCAGCATCACCACAATCCAAAACCTGCCTTAGCACATCTGAAAAACCAAGCAAAATATTATAATAGATTAGTACTTTTACTTTTCAAATATAAAGTTAAAATGTTAAAATAATTATGTAATCACCAACTAAGAAACTGTCATAGCGATCCAGAAAAAAAACTGTCTAAAAGTCAACCAAAGTAAGATACAAATTATCATTAATGTGATTACACCGAGTATGTCTGTGGTTTGAACAAACACCATCTTGTATGCATGATTTGTTGGTCTGTATAATCCTCTAGCAGAAGTCAGGTTAAAGTTCTGAATGTTTCACCATGCACCAACGGAAGTAGCTTTCTTTTACTCTATAGGTAATTCATTTTGCATGTTGCATGGATTTTTTTGACCCTTTTACATGTTAAAATATGAATAAAATTGGTTAGAACGAACATGAAACATGAATTTGAAAATGACGCGATTTTTTGTAATATTCTGTAGACAAATAGGTCAAAATATAAAGCTTACATTCTCATCTGCTAAGATGATCTCCATGGTGTCGACTGTTTGTTGTTTCCATGTGTGTAAGACCTTCACATGCACTACCCAAGTTGTTTTCTAAGGCTTCAAATCTTTAATAGCCGAAAAATTCATATTAGAAGCCATAGGTATTATCCTGAAGTCTGTGGTTTCTGACCTTGTGGATTGGAGCATTCTCTATATTTATAATAAGTACGATGTATTGTGAGTTTTTTTTTTATTTAGCCGTGAAAAAGAGAAATTCGTAGCTAACCGGATCAAAAGTATGCCATAAGCCTAATTTTATCGTTGGCTTTAATGATTTGCTCTAATTCTGTTGCCATATTTTAGGATATACATATATATATATATATATATATATATATATATATATATATTGTTTTTAGTATTAACTATGCACTGATTTTGGTTAGTGAATATGACACATGCCTAATATTATGGCTAATTTAATGATAAGCTCAAAATTTGGTTACTATATTTTAGGAGAATTGCTAAATCACTTAATATTTATTTATAAAAGTTGTTAAATAGATTGTTAAAGATTTTTTTTTATTTTATGATTTTGTTTGGTGAATAATTTTTTACAAAATGAATATTCAATATGTAGCATAATAATATCAAAATGACTTTAAAAATAGTAAGCAGTAAATATTATACAAATATATCACATATTACGGTACGTTATACTGAAAAAACATTTTTAAGTGAAAATTTATACTGTTAATTTTTCATATTACACTAATTTAAAATCTCCTCAAATTTATTTAACTTTAATGTTAAATTATATAACTTGAATGTTTCATATAACAACCACTTTTTTTAAAAAAAAATAATAATTTATGTATAAGCGTAAGACCAAGCTTAGGGTTTGTAGGTATGTTAGGGTTTAGGGGTTGTGTAGCTCAAATTTATATTGTAGAGATTTAAGGTATGAACCGTATGTTTTTAGGGTTTCTAGTTTGTATGTTTTCAAAAAATGCTTGAAAGTAACGGGTTTTAATTTATTGAATGTAACTGATTAAAAAATCGACACAAAATAGAATTATATTAATCAATGCTTGTATGTAATTGGTTTGTAGATTAGATGAGTTTCGGTTGGTGTTATAGTGTAGTGATCTAGCGACCGGAACCAGAGGTGGATCCACTTGGGAGAGTGTGGGGTCAACTGACACAACAAATATTGTATAAATTGCAGTTTGTATACAATTATTTAATAAATAATTGTTGTACAGTGGTAGGAATATGCTGTATTGAATCCACAGATATTGGGTTCAATGCCACCCAATGACCATTTACATTACTTTTTAAAAACTTACATGGTTTATGACACCACATAAATTTCTGGTTGGGTCCGCTACTGACTGGAACCGTATTGTTTTGTATTATTTGTATGTTTTTGAATAATGGTTGAATGTAACTGGTTTGAATTTTTGGAGGAAATTAGTTTGGAAAAAAATTGAGAGAAAGACGAAAATAGATTTTTTAATGTGTCAATGTAATTTTTTTGTAAATAGTTAAATTTTGCTTGGCTCTAATTATTGGTAGCATGTTTTTAAAAAATAGCAAGAAAATACAGTGGTAGTCTCTTGTAAATAATTGGAAAACAGGGGCAGAATCTCAGAAGGTTATTATAAATATAGATATTATAAGTATATTTACACATAGTAATTAGCTAAAGAAGTGGAAACGGTTACACGAAATCTGGATATGGTTAATTGGTTATTTTTGGTAAAATAAAAAAAACATTTAATGAAAACCATAAGTTTAAAATATTCCAGTGGCATGTGATTGTAATTACTTTCAAAATAGAAGGGTATTTTAAAGAAAAAGACATTCAGTTTTAATAGTATGGATGTTTATGAATTGGTCAACCAGTGCCGGTTTTAGACATGTTTAACTGTGCCAATGCATAACAACCCAATTTTTTCAGTAAATTTTCTATATATTTTAAGTTCCTATCATTTGATTTCTTATAAAAAGTAGTCTTCAAAATTTGATTTGTATAAGAAAGGGTGCTAAATATCTTGATAGTGCATATCTATATTATTAAAAGAGAAGTACCCATATAAAATATCCATGAGTTTTTCTAATTATTTACAATGTTATGCCACTGAAGTTATTAATTACCCTATCTTATAGGATTCTTTGTCTTTTCACTTTAATTAATGCATTTCCAAAATCAAATTTTAACTATAAAATATTATGGCAACAATAATTAACGAAAATAATTATTTTCATATATACCTTTCGTAATTAAATAAATAAATTATATAGAAATTGTTTTACTAATTCCATATAAATAATATTTAATTCTAATATTAATTAACCTACCTTTTAGGATTTGTTTTTCTTATTAATTATCTACATATCTTTAAATAGTTAATAAACAATATTTTTTTTCAAAGATATATAATTATATTTTTATTATTTATAACTAATAACTAAAATAAAAGTCACAAAAAGAAACATTTATATAATATATAATAAAAAGATTAATATAAACATATCATGTTATGTATATTTTTATATAAATAATAGTTCAAGGTAAATTCAGAATAATAAAAGTTAAAAAGTAGAAATATATAGGACCATATATTTTAAATAGTAAATAAAATAATTTAGTTATACTTTATCATAAAATTTTGATCCATAAAAATAAAATAAAAACATTTGTGCAAATATACGGGTCATATTTTTAAAATAAGTATGACACAATGATAGTTTATAAGATAAAATAAAATTACTCAATATAAACTATAAAATTATGTGTTTAAAATGTCATTTTAAACAATTATTTAAACCGGTAAATTTAGAAATATATATTATCACTTATAGAATATATAAAAACAAACACTTGCGCGGATCAAACAGCAAATTTTTTCGGTATTCTTCTGTCAAAATTAAACCCATAAGTAATTTAACCATTTAATTGATACTTCATTTTTTATTTTACATCATTTAGTATAAACCTAAAAATTAAAAGAAAACAAAACACCCGCCCGGTCATGGTCTAGTTAGTAAATATACTTTGAATCAGGCCTGAGGTCAAAGCGTATTCCAGCTTTGCACGATGCTATCAGCAAGTCATAGGCGTCAAAAAATGTAACCTCTTCCGATTCTAACCAAATCTTACAAAAATAGATACTTATTAAAACTAAAAGAAAAACAAAAATTGAACAACAATATTACACGCCTTTTCACGAAACCCAAATCCAAAGACACAAATTAAAGCATTTTTGTTCATGAATACAACCATTTTTTATGGCGATTGCACATCGTCGTTCTTCAACATCTCATCTGATGGATTGTGGGGCAATCTAAAGTCACCCGATATGATTTTTGGGTATTCGCTACCTCTTTTAGAGATTCAGATATTACTCGTATTTATCTTCATCGTGATGACTCATATGTTCCTCAGACGCATTGGCATTTCCCAGATCGCTTCCTACATGATCGTAAGTATATTCCCATATGAAAAAGAAGTATATTCCAAAATGTAACTTGACAAAGCACGTAAGAGAAAACAAAATTAGGTTTAGCTTGAAATGCAAGTAAATTGTTTAAACAGCACCCTGTGCGCTACCCTTTTTTTTTTGTTTTAACTCACGAACATATAAATATACGTGTAGGCTGGACTGATTCTAGGGCCCCAGCTTTGTGATGTGCTAGAGAAATCTTCCGGGAAAGTATCGGAGGATCCTGCGTTAGATGGAAACGCTACCTTAAGAAGCATCTCAGTGTTTGGAACCATAATGTTTAACTTTTTGATGAGTCTTAGAACCAGCCGGAGAGTGGCGTTCATTAGCGGAAAGCTACCCGTTGTGATCGGGATTTTGTCCTTCTTTGCTCCTCTGTTTGGTCTCGGTTTCCAGAACTTCTTCTCTGACAGCATTGACCCTAATTACATGCCTCTGAAAACAGGACTAGGCGAGCGCACAGCGATCGTTATAACACAGTCTTCTATACTTTTGCCTTCCACAACATACATCTTGTTAGAGCTCAAGATCCTCAACTCCGAGATCGGCCGCCTTGCATTGTCTGCATGTGTCATCAACGATATCTTTGGGACAATTTCCATAGTACTCGCTTCTGTTCACGCAACGTACAAGAATGTTTCACATGTAACTGCCTATCGTGACGCTATCGCAGTGGTCATCTTCGTTCTCGTCGTCTTTCTTGTTTTTAAGCCCATCGTGCAATGGATGATAGATCGCACACCGGAAGGCAAACCCGTGAAGAATATGTACGTTAACGCTGTTGTTCTAACCGCATTGGCTTCCTCTGTTTATTCTATGATATTTAACATGAAATATGTGTTGGGACCATTAGTGGTCGGTCTTGTCATACCCGAAGGTCCACCATTAGGATCGGCGTTGGAGACTAAGTACGAGAAGCTCACGATGAACGTCTTCTTACCAATCTCGATCACTGTCAGCGTGATGAGAAGCGATGCAATAAGGATGTTCACAGAGTTCAGTCACATCCTCGTTAACATCTTCTTAACGGCATTAACACTTCTCCTAAAACTGGTCGCATGCCTTGCACCTTGCTTGTACTATAAATTACCTCTCAACGAATCCCTGGCCATTTCCATCATCTTGAGCTATAAAAGTTTCGCTGATTTCGTTCTCTATGAGTCCGTATTAGACGACGCGGTAATTTTCTACTCTTAAAAACAAGATAATATTATCATAATAATCTATTTTTTTATTTGCGTGATGGTGACATACTTTTTATATGGTTTGTATTTACAGTATATATCACAGGCAACGTACGCGTTCTTGATCATTTATTCGTTACTAAGTGCTGGTATTGTTCCAGTAGTGTTAAGGAGATTGTATGATCCGAAAAGGAAATACGTTAATTACCAAAAACGGAACATATTGCATTTGGAACCAAGTTCCAGTCTCCAGATTTTAACTTGTTTGCACAGACCTGAGAACGTCTCTGCGGCCATTGCATTCCTCCAGTTGTTGTCCTCACCAAACCTAGATTTCCCAATCGCGGTCACGGTTCTCTATCTGGTGAAGCTAGTAGGTCAGATCAATCCTGTTCTAATCTCCGACCATAAGAAGTCGAAACGGCTTCACACCGACTCGTACATCCATACCGCAAACCTTGCTTTCAGAAAGTTCATGCTCGAAGGCTTGAAGTCCGTAACAGTAGCCACTTTCACGGCATTCTCGCATGAGAAGATGATGCACGAAGATATTTGCACGCTCGCACTTGACCAGACAGCGTCAATGATTATTGTCCCTTCAGGGAGGAGATGGACCGCAGATGGGATGTTCGAATCAGATGACGATGCCACAAGGCGACTAAACCAAGCGTTGCTAGAGAGTGCGCCTTGTTCTATTGGAATACTAATTGATCGTGGACATTTCTCACGCAAAGGCAATGTAGCGAGCAAGAAAAATTACAATATCGATGTCGGTGTTATTTTTATCGGAGGCAAAGATGATAGAGAGGCACTATCTTTGGTGAGGAGGATGAAACATAACCCAAGGGTTCGTGTAACCGTCATCCGCCTCTTGTTCAAACAAGAAATAGGGCCAGAAAACTGGGAGTACATTCTGGACAATGAATGCTTAAAGGATTTCAAGATTGCAGACGTAATGAACAATGTTGATTACACAGAGAGGAATCTGACCAGTGGAGCTGAGGTTGCCAGCATCGTCCAATTTCTGGCCTACGAGCATGATCTTATGCTGGTTGGAAGAGATCAAGGCATTGCATCACCAAACTTTTTAGGACTTACAGATTGGGTCGAACTTCCAGAGTTAGGTGTCATTGGAGATTTTTTAGCCGCTAAAGAGCTTAGCTCTAAGGTCTCTGTTTTGGTAGTTCAACAACAGCAGCAACAGGCGTGACATATTCTTATATCTCTTTTGAGTATTTGACCGCAAAGACTGTATATTCTTTTAGGACAGCTTTCATAATATGGAAAGTATATGCAGATCATTTGCTATAAATATTTACTTAGATATATATATAAATATATACAGAAAAAGCCGAGTATAACATCAAACCAAGTTTTTGTCCCCAAACTAGCACCCAAGACCAAAAGTCACAAAAATAGATTTCATTAAAGTGGATCATTTACCTTTATACCCCTTCCTTTGAGTAATTAAAAAAAAAAGAGATTCGCCGTCGTCTCCTCATCTCACTTCTGCATTGCCGTCTTCTTCTCCTATTTGCCGTCTTCGTCTCCTCTTCGTCGTCGTCGTCGGCGCCTCCACATTATCCTCGATCCTCGTCGTCTGCGCCTCCGATGACGGAGAGAGGAAGGTCTGATGATGATGACATGTAAAGAGTGTTCTTGGAGTTTAAGGACCCGTGGGATTGTGATTGTAAATGACTTTAAGTGCATGTTGCTTTTTCTTGGAGTTTAAGGACCCGTGGGATTGTGAGTCCCTGCTGTTTTTAAACTTCTTTCAAAGACTCACTTAAAGTTTGCTTGACGACAAGCAAAAGGTTAAGTCTGGGGGAGTTGATATACCATGATTTTGACCCGTTTTGGGTCCTGGTATTGATATGTTTTTATAATAGTTATCTATGTTTTGGAGTCTATTAGGTATGTTTTCAGGTTCAGGAGCATTTTGTAGTCAAGTGATGATTTAGGTTCCTTATGGAGCTTAAATGAGAGTTTTCCAAGATGATTGTGAAGATCCGACAATGAGAGACACATATCGATCGATACACACCTTGTGTAATCGATCGATGACGCTTCCGTAGAAAATGAAGTCGAGATACTCCATTGATTGATGTACACCACGTACCATCGATCGATACAGAGCGTGATGAGCAAGATTTACTTGGCCAACTTGAAGCCCAAGTTCTCACCAAATTACAAGATTGCCCCTGACGAGTTTTTAACCTAATTGTACTCATATTTATGATTATGCCTATGAGTCCTAGAAAGACATCATTAGATCAAATAAGAAAGTATTGAGTTTTTATCTAAGTTTTGTATTCTATTTTATACTTAGTTAAAAGTATTTTCTTTTCATCTTATTCTTTTGCTATGAATCTCTTGGCTAAGTCTGAGTAGAATCATTTGTTAGATTTGGGGTTCAAATAGTTATGAGGGATTAGCCCCAACTATGGAGTGTTGAGTTGTTATATTCATTATCCAAATGAACCCTAATGCTTACTCTAGATTTGCTACATAGAGTTATGATTATGGAGTGACTAATCTAATAGTCATCATCCTGAAATCATTTGGCTAAGTCCGGACTCTATTAGGCAAGTGCGATAGGCGGTTTAATAGAAATTCTTGGGTGAACACAGTTTCAATTCGATCTGATGCTATATCGATCGATACTCCTATAGAGTCATCGATCGACGGCAACATATATCGATCGAAACTGCGATAGCAACATCGATCGATATTGTCGGCAATCAGATCAATGGACGAGTCTAATAGCGACAGCTATAGATTTGTCTAAGGATTGAAGTTCTCATATATTTGCAAGCAATTCGTTAAGACATCCATAGATTTATAATCCTGATTTTCTGAATAGTAACCTTGAATCTAACTACTTTCTTTCATTGTTTTTAAACTCAAAACCTATTTTCCTTAGGAACTTACCATTGCTACCAACTTTTATCTATTTTTCAAACCTTTTCAACCTAGCTTAATTACTTAGGACTATATCTTTTGTGACTCTAGTTCCTTGTGGATTCGATCCCTAAGTACTACGATTGAATCTCTTATTTGAGAGAGTAAATCACTCCTTAGGGTTAAACATTTGAGTGACATCAGTTATCTTCCCCATCCTTGCCTCACATGCTGAGTTTGATGGTAAGTAACCACCAATGAAGCCAAGAACTCAGTAGACAACTCCTTGTAGGTGGGATGAGCAAACGAGTAGAAGCTTGACATGTTCATGTTGCCTAGCATAGCTTTGACGTCTTCATCAATACCAATCTCCTCCATCAGTTCCGTATCCCCAAACCTTGTAGCAGGCCAACTCACACCAGTCTTCAGGAAGTCTAGAAACACAGCAGAAGTTGGTTTCGCGTCTTTTTCTCTTTCAGCATAGGGCTTTGCTTCCTCATCAGTAGACCTCCTTGCTTTCTTGGTTGGAGCTGGCTCTTCTCCACTTTCTTCCTCACTTTCAATTCTGCTGGAGGTTGCTACCTTCTTTCCATCTCTCTTCTCTTGCTCTTTTGCTTTCTTAGCTGCCAACACTTGTTGCCTAGATGATCCTTCTGTAGGCAGGGAAGTTAGAGCCTTTCCTCTCAAAGCAGTCTCTTTGTCTGCTTTTTCTTTTGCTTTTGCAGCATCCTTATCTTTATATGTCCTTGCCATCGTGCCTACAAAATCAAGCCTTCAAAGAGACATTAGCATCCAGATTTCAATTTCAGTGGTCAAATGAGTTTAAGAATTGAAAGACTCTTCACATAAGCATTCAAACTCTTCAATTTAGTTAGAGAGGCTACAATCAAACTCAAATTTGTACAATTATGAAGTTCCTTAAAATCTCAAGAACCCTAATTTTTAAAAGTTCACTTTCAACTCAAATCCATCACAATTTTGACAACCCATCATGATATATAAGCATTCCCTAGCATATTTCACCATAATCAAGCAAGAAATTGAGCAAAATTCAAGTTTTCAAAAATAGGGTTTTTCGACCCACGAATTTGAATCTTAAAAACTCCATACCTTGCTGTGATGAAATGGAAATGACAAATTGAAACACAAAACAGATTCTAGGGATCAAAACTTTGATTTAGGAAGAAGAATGAGTTGATTTGGTGAAAGATTGATTGAGTTATGGTGTTTTAGGTTTTGAGAGAATTGGGAGAGTTTGATGGTAAGAAAAGGGGGAGAATGAGAGTGATGATGTCGATGGGGATGTATTAATGGCGTCTTGTCCGATTTAAGTCGGTTTAGGGCCGGTTTGAACCGGTTTTTGAAGGATATAGGACTTACGTGACCGTGGAGCAGACCCTTGCACCTGCTGCCACACCCCGCTGCAACTCTTTTCTTTCTGTGATCCGGAAAAGCGAGCGGACCCCGGCACCCCACTGGGACACGGCCGCTGCAGACAGGAGCGGAGTCGTGACCCCGCCGCGGCACCCCGCTGCGGGCATTTTTTTATCTGCGATGCGTGAAGCCGAGCGGCCCTCTGCACCCCGCTGCAAACCTCTGCTCTAGACGGGAGCGACCCCGCGACTCCGCTGCTGGACCCCGGTATGAACCTAGCCGAAAATACTTCTTTTTTATTAGTTTTTTTTTATTTACAAGGATAGACATAGGACTTCCTTCCAAGTGAACTTGTTTTAAGTCTCTAGCTTGACTGTGGCTCTATGAGGATTAGGCGGAGGTAAGATCAGAAAGTGGAATCGAAGTCCCATCTTCCTTAGGTGTAGTGTTCATGTAGAGATTAACTCTTTGTCCATTGCTGTGAATTCTTTGCCATCAGAACTCCACAAAACTATTGCACCATATGGTCTAACCTCTTTAACCTTGAATGGCCCTGACCACCTTGACTTGAGCTTCCCTGGGAACAACTTCAACCTAGAGTTGTAGAGAAGAACTTGATCTCCTTCCTTGAACTCTCTCTTCAGAATGCTCTTGTCATGGAAGGCCTTGGTTCTCTCTTTATAGATTCTTGATTTCTCAAAAGCATCCATCCTGATCTCATCAAGCTCATGTAGTTGTAGAAGTCTTTTCTCCTTGGCACTCTTGATGTCAAAGTTCAGCAACTTGACTGTCCATAATGCCTTGTACTCAAGCTCTACTGGTAAGTGACAAGCCTTCCCATACACAAGGTTGAAAGGTGTAGTACCCAAAGGAGTCTTGTAAGCTATCTTATAGGCCCAAAGTGCATCATCAAGCTTATTAGACCAGTCTTTTCTTGTAACCCCCACAATCTTCTCCAAAATGGACTTGATTTCTCTGTTAGAAACCTCAACTTGACCACTCGTTTGGGGATGGTAAGGAGTTGCCACTTTATGATTCACACAATTCTTCTTGAGAAGTACCTCTAGTAGCTTGTTGATGAAGTGAGCACCTCCATCACTGATCACAATCCTTGGAACACCAAACCTGGGAAAGATAGTTCTCTTGAACATCTTGATCACAACCTTAGCATCATTTGGAGACATAGTCAACAGCTACTAGAATGTACTTGTTCCCATAAGAAGATGGGAAGGGCCCCATGAAATCAATACCCCACACATCAAATACTTCAACTTCAAGGATGGGATTTTGAGGCATCTCATTCCTCTTGGTAATGTTCCCTCTTCTTTGGCAAGAATCACACCTTGAAACAAAGTCTTGTGTGTCTTTGAACATATGTCGCCACCAGAATCCAGCTTGTAACACCTTTGCAATAGTTTTCAAGGTAGCAAAGTGGCCTCCATAATATGATCCATGATGTTGGGGTCAAAATCGGTACGACGAAATTAATAGCCAAAACTCCCCGCAAAAATACAAAAGGAATAGTTTTATAAAACCCGAAGAGTCGTTTTATAAAACTCGAGAAATCGTTTTATAAACTCGAGAATCGTTTTATAAAACTCGAGAAATCGTTTTATAAAACTCGAGAATCATTTTATAAAATTCGAGAATCGTTTTATAAAACTCGAGAATCGTTTTATAAAACTCGAGAGATCGTTTTATAAAACCCGAAGATCGTTTTATAAAACTCGAGAATCGTTTTATAAAACTCGAGAATCGTTTTATAAAACTCGAGAATCGTTTTACAAAACTCGAGAATCGTTTTATAAAACTCGAGAAGTCGTTTTATAAAACTCAAAAAGCCGTTTTATAAAACTCGAAGATCGTTTTATGAAACTCGAAGATCATTTTATGAAACTCGAAGATCGTTTTATAAAACTCGAGAATCATTTTATGAAACCGCAAAAAACCGAAACAGCCGTAAAACGCGAACTAGTCATGACTAGTTCGCCCACGGGTGAACTAAGCCGAGCCGGCTTAGTTCGCCAATGGGCGAACTAGGAGATGCTCAACTAGTTCGCCCATCAGCGAACTAGGATCACTCGACTAGTTCGCCGATGGGCGAACTAGGAGATGCTCGAGTAGTTCGCCGATGGGCGAACTAGAAACTTCCTGGACGTCCCGAGCCTCGTTCTCCCGCATTCCCGATTCGAAACTTACGTCTTTCGACACGGTCGCATTCTGTACCACGGCCGAAACATCTCCCGTTCCATCTCGATCCGACCTATCGTTCGAGTTTTACGATAAAAACCGTAAAACTTCGCTTTCTCGATAAAGAACTTGAAGAAATCGTATAAAACGGCGACGGTTAACGAAGCACCGAACATTGCCTAAAACATACGATTTATTCGAGATTTCTCGTCGAAATCACAAAAAACGCGTTTTTAATAAAAACGTCGAGTAAAACGTAAAAAACGCGTTTTTAATTAAAAAGTCGAGTAAATCGTAAAACCTTACGATTAGCTCGAGGAATTTATTAAAAACGATGTTAGATCAGGAAAGGATCCCGTAAAGAGTCGGAAAACGGATTTATCGCAAAACGGCCCGGAAAGGCCTAAAACGCGATAAAAACCCATCTCGCGATTTTAACGGAATCTAACCCGCAGATTTGATAACGTTTTGACCGTTTACTCGCAGGAGGAAAATAAAAGTCAAGTTTGAAGATAAAAGGAAGGTTTGAAGAAAAATAGAAGATTTCCGCGGCACTCGCGGCTAAATTGTATTCTGCAAACTCCTCCTTGGTTGTATAGAAGCGTTGAAAGACCGGCTTTTGAAGAGGACAGCCGCTGGAAATATCAAGGTCGCTCGGATCAAAGATTGATGCATGAGCATAATCTGAAACTTTCCGTCCAAAAGACATGTTGGATAGTCGAAAGAAATAGGATCTAAAGGAAAAAGTAGAGAGAAGCCTTCCTAAAAACTTGAGCAAGTTATGGAGGAGTGAATGAAAAACTTATAAAACTCACTCCATATACTTATAGGAAAGGATTTTACTATTCACCTTTGGACTTTTGGCCATTAAAGTTCCGCCTAATTCTACCAAACTCGCCAAACGAGTTCAATCCACTCGCAAGAACCTNAGGATCTAAAGGAAAAAGTAGAGAGAAGCCTTCCTAAAAACTTGAGCAAGTTATGGAGGAGTGAATGAAAAACTTATAAAACTCACTCCATATACTTATAGGAAAGGATTTTACTATTCACCTTTGGACTTTTGGCCATTAAAGTTCCGCCTAATTCTACCAAACTCGCCAAACGAGTTCAATCCACTCGCAAGAACCTCATGATTCTTACGAGCTAGGGGGCTAACTGTTGGGGTCAAAATCGGTACGACGGAAATAATAGCCAAAACTCCCCGCAAAAATACAAAAGGAATAGTTTTATAAAACCCGAAGAGTCGTTTTATAAAACTCGAGAAATCGTTTTATAAAACTCGAGAATCGTTTTATAAAACTCGAGAAATCGTTTTATAAAACTCGAGAATCGTTTTATAAAACTCGAGAATCGTTTTATAAAACTCGAGAATCGTTTTATAAAACTCGAGAATCGTTTTATAAAACTAGTTTTATAAAACCCGAAGATCGTTTTATAAAACTTGAGAATCGTTTTATAAAACTCGAGAATCGTTTTATAAAACTCGAGAATCGTTTTACAAAACTCGAGAAGTCGTTTTATAAAACTCAAAAACCGTTTTATAAAACTCGAAGATCGTTTTATGAAACTCGAAGATCGTTTTATAAAACTCGAAGATCGTTTTACGAAACTGCAAAAAACCGAAACAGCCGTAAAACGCGAACTAGTCACAACTAGTTCGCCCACGGGCGAACTAAGCCGAGTTGGCTTAGTTCGCCAATGGGCGAACTAGGCGACACTCGACTAATTCGCCCATTGGCGAACTAAGCCGGCCCGACTTAGTTCGCCAATGGGCGAACTAGGTGATGCTCAACTAGTTCGCCGATGGGCGAACTAGGATCACTTGACTAGTTCGCCGATGGGCGAACTAGGATCACTCAACTAGTTCACCCATCGGCGAACTAGAAACTTCCTGGACGTCCCGAGTCTCGTTCTCCTGCATTCCCGATTTGAAACTTACGTCTTTCGACACGGTCACATTCTGTACCACGGCCAAAACATCTCCCGTTCCATCTCGATCCGACCTATCGTTCGAGTTTTACGATAAAAACCGTAAAACTTCGCTTTCTCGATAAAGAACTTGAAGAAATCGTATAAAACGGCGACGGTTGACGAAGCACCGAACATTACCTAAAACATACGATTTATTCGAGATTTCTCGTCGAAATCACAAAAAACGTGTTTTTAATAAAAACGTCGAGTAAATCGTAAAAAAACGCGTTTTTAATTAAAAAGTCGAGTAAATCGTAAAACCTTACGATTAGCTCGAGGAATTTATTAAAAACGATGTCAGATCAGGAAACGATCCCGTAAAGAGTCGGAAAACGAATTTATCGCAAAACGGCCCGGAAAGGCCTAAAACGCGATAAAAACCCATCTCGCGATTTTAACGGAATCTAACACGCAGATTTGATAAAGTTTTGACGGTTTACTCGCAGGAGGAAAATAAAAGTCAAGTTTGAAGATAAAAGGAAGGTTTGAAGAAAAATAGAAGATTTCCGCGGAAGAAAAGGAAGGATCGAGAAAAATGGAAAATTCCCGATATAGTCAAATCTGGGCGAAATGGAAAGACCGGATGGCCAAGGCAAGGAGTATATAAAGAGGAGGTCTTGGGCAGAAGCAAGACACACGAAATTGAGAGCTCTCACCACCAAATTTAGCAATTAGGAATATTTCCATTTTCTATTAGCGAGCTGCGTCTCAATTAGGGTTTTCGTTCTTAGACTTCTAAGGATTTTGCCGACGGCTCACGCAGCTTAGGCTTCTCTTTTGTACCAGTTCTTACGCAGATTCGGAATAAGAACCTTCTTGCTTTCAATCTCGTTATTTTCGTTTTAATTTAAAAGTTCATCGTTTTCTTAATATTCGTTGTGCGGTTCTGCAGATAGCCGGTTCCTCTGGAAACTCAGGGTTTTCCCGAAGTTTCCTTTTTTACGATTATTTGACAGTAGGTGGATTTCGGTTCCCACACATGACAATGTGAAAGGTGGGTGGAGCATTACATAGCCCAAATGGCATCCTTCGATAAGCCAAGGCACCATAAGGACATGTGAATGTCATCTTTTCTTGATCATTGGGATGTATGGGTATCTGGAAGAATCCTGAATATCCATCAAGAAAGCAATAGAAAGTGTGATTTGCAAGTCTCTCAAGCATCTGATCAATAAATGTCAATGAAAAATGATCCTTTCCAGATGCAGAGTTCAATTTTCTGTAGTCAATACACATTCTATGCCCTGTGATAGTTCTTCTTGGTATCAGTTCATCCTTGTCATTTTTAATCACGGTGATACCACCTTTGTTTGGGACTACATGCACAGGAGATACCCATTTAGAATCTGAGATAGGGTAATCTGAGATACCCATTAAGAATCTCTTTCTTTACAACATCCTTCAGGTTAGAATTTAAGCTTCTTTGATGCTCTATAGAAGTCATTGATTCATCCTCAAGATGTATCCTATGCATGCACAAAAAGGGTGATATCCCTTTAATATCATCAAGTGAGTAACCTATTGCTTTTCTAAACCTTTTAAGTGCTGTTAAAAGTTCAGATATCTCATTTTCACTCTGCTCACTACTCACAATGACATGATATGTCTCATTGGTTCCAAGAAATGCGTACCTTACACCATGGGGAAGAGGTCTAAGCTCCACCTTAGGTGCTTTGAGCTCACTCCAGTCATCTTTCTGGAATTCTTCATGTTCAGTGACTGAGGCTACTTGATGAATCACTTGAGGCAGCTCCTCATATTGATCCCTACTAGTAAACCCCTTGTGTGAATCCATCATCATCCCAAAGGCAATGCTCTCTTCATTTTCAATCACTGCAACCTATCTCTCTACTGTCAAGGCATGTTGTAGAGAATCCTCTAAAGAAAACTCTTCAAGAAGCTCATCAGCTAAAGCATCTATCTCTTCAATGTAGAATACTTGCCCTTGTACAGTTGGTTTCTTCATTATCTCCTTGATGTCAAACTGAAGAGTATGCCCTTACCCAAATGAAGATCAATCTTTCCTTCTTTCACATTAACAATTGCATTTGGCTGTAGCTAAGAATGGCCTTCCAAGGATCAGGGGATCTTGAGCTTCTTCCCCCATCTCAAGCACCACAAAATCTGTAGGAATCTCATAGTTTCCAACCTTTACAGGGAGGTCTTCCAAGATACCCACGGGATACTTCACTGAACGATCAAAAACCAAATCGCAAATCGCAGAGACATCTATCAAAAACCATAGGTCCAAGAGCACGAGGTAGTGTGAAGCATCCTGGATCCTCTAGCTTTTTTGGAACAACAAGCCTTTGGATAATAGAACTGCACTCATGAGTAAGGATCATCATACCTTCCATCTCCTTCTTCTTTGCAGTTACAACATCTTTCAGGAACTTGCTATATTGAGGAATTAACATGAAAGCATCAATGATAGGCATAGTGACTTGAACTTCACTCATTTGCTTCTCAAACGAAGCCTTGTACTTCTCTAGCAACTGCCTCTTGAATCTTCCAGGAAATGGGAGTTTGGGTTCATAAGGAGGAGGAACAAAAGTCTTCTCATTTGCTGGAGCAGCAACTTCACCATCTTTTACTGTTTTCTTCTCTTCTCCAACCTTTCCTTTACCTTAAGCTTCAGTAATCTTCTCCAGTATCTCATCATTGATCTTCTCATCCACAATCACAACCTCATCATCTATGTTGATGGCCACCCCCTCACCTTGTTTCTCAACATCCTTGTTGAGAGTCTTGGAAGCTAGTTCTTTCCCACTCCTTAGGGTAATGGCTTTCATAGTCTCTTTGGGGTTTTGCTCAGATTTTCCAGGTAATGACTCTTGCTGGCGGTTTTGGTTAGTGTTCATCGAAGAAAACTGGTTCTCCAAATCCCTGAACTTGTTGTTGAGGTCATTGTAGCTGACATCAATCTTGGCATGTAGGTTCTTTAGCTCATATCCCACATGCTTCTCACTTCTTGTCTGAGACTCCAAAATCTGTTTCAGTAGAGCATCAGTGCTGGTTTCCTGTGGAGTAGACGAAGAGGGGTTAGCTTGTTGAGGCTGTTGAGAAGGTTGGTTCCCCTAGTTGGTGAAACCTTGAGGTGGGTTTTCCTGAGACTGATAGCTCCCTTGCTAGTTGTTCCTCTACTGGGAACCCCCTTGTGGATAGTTTTTATATCGTAAGTTTTGTTCCTTCTTGTACCAACTACCATTGTTGTTGATGAAACACAACTCTTCTTGACCTTCTATTCCATCAACCTTGTTTGAAACAGGTTGTGCTTCATGGTTCTTGTTCCCAACAAAGTTCAGCTGCTCTTGAGTAGCTTTTTCTGCAATGAGGATGTATGTCTTATCCTGTAGAGCCTTCAGTTCCTTCCTTGTCTGCTTGTCATCACTTCTACTACCTCTGTCATGCTCTCCACAGTAGACTGCATCACTCTTAACCATGTTATAAACTAGTTCCTCAGCATCCTCTTCAGATTTTCCCAAGAAGAACCCATTGCTAGTAGTATCCAATCTTGCTCTGTATTTAGGAAGAGCACCTCTGTAGAATGTGTAAGTTTTAGAGATTTAGGTGCAAGAATAGTGAGAGAGAGATTAGGGTTTGATAGAATCCGAGAGAGAGAAAGAGAGTATGTTGCACACGGCAAGAGAGAGAGAAGAAGGAAGATCTCTTATTTCCTTGCTTGATTTGTTACATGGGCACAATACATTTATAGAGATACTGGAAGGCACAAAGAGAATAAACA
>CAKOAT010958487.1:175965-226972 GCA_932364175.1 Eruca vesicaria subsp. sativa | reverse complement strand
GAGAAGAAGGAAGATCTCTTATTTCCTTGCTTGATTTGTTACATGGGCACAATACATTTATAGAGATACTGGAAGGCACAAAGAGAATAAACAAATGCAAGTGGCTAGAAGGAGACAAGCTTGGCTCGGCCAGAAATGCTTGAAAGCGACAGCACCTACCTACCTCCACTCACTTCTTCTTTGGTCTAGCGAACCCAACTGCTCTCTCCTTGCTTGCCGACATGCCTCTAATTCAAATATCTCTTTCTTAGCTTCTTAACCAAGGAAGGAAGCAAGTCTTGCCTCACAAGTTAGGTTTGGCCGAGCCAAACCCTAAGTTGTACGGACAGACCAAAATGTGCTCCTACTTGGCCGAGACATCTTCTTGCCTTCTCTTTCTCACTTGGTGCCTCTTTTATTCTTCATGTCAACAGAATGTACTCAGCAAGCTTTCCTGGGAGAAACCATGGTGTGGGCATTGTGCTTGATAGCCCTTGAATCTCTCCCATGCTTCACTGAATCCTTCCAAGTTCTTCTGTTGAAATCTGGATATCTCATTCCTCAGCTTAACAGTTCTTGAAGTAGAGAAGAATTTCTCCAAGAATGATCTCTTGCACTCATCCCAGGTGGTGATAGAGTCACTGGGTAGAGACTTCATGATATCACTCAAATGTTTAACCCAAAGAAGTGAATTACTCTCTCAAATAAGAGGTTCAGTTGTAGTACTTAGGGATCGAATCCACAGGGAACTAGGGAGCACAATAGATGTAATCCTAAGTGATTATGCTAGGTTGATTAAGTAAAAATAGTAAATTGCAGTTTTGTAAGCAATGGTAAGTTTCTTAAGAGAATAGGCTTTGGTTTAAAACAATAACAGAAAGTAGTTAGATTCAAGGTTGCTATTCAGATAATCATGATTATAATGCTACATATGTTTTAGTGAATTGCTTGAAAGATATATGAGAACTTCGATTCTGAGACAGATCTAATAGTTGTCCCTAAATAGACTCATCCATTGATCTTATTGCCGGCAATATCAACCGATGTTTTGACAGTGATATCAGACGATATGGGTTGCCGTTGATCGATAACTCTATAGGAGTATCGATCGATATAGCATAAGATAAAATCGAAACAGTGTTCACCAAGATCATAGACCGGCTCTCGCACGTCCCTAGAGGATCTAAGCTTATGTCAAATGATTTCAGGACAATGATTAACAACTTAAATCACATCCATAATCATACTCTAGGTAGCTACTCTAGAGTAAGCATTAGGGTTCACTTGGATAATGAATATCAACAAATCAACATTCCATAGTTGGGGCTAATCCCTCATAACTATTTGAACCCTAAATCTAACAAAGAAATCTACTCAAACATAGCTGAGAGATTCATAACATCAAGGTAATAATAGAAACTCATAGATTATAACATTGAACATTTGGTTCTTGGAACAACAAATCTCTTTGTGTGTTTCTTCTAAATCTAGAATTCTATAACCTTTAAGAAATTAAGATGAAAAGAAATACTTTATTGCTAAGTATAGAATAGTATCAAAAGAACAAAAGAACTTTGAAAAGATTCAAAATCATATAAAGCACAAGAAATCATGCTTTGCCAAACACATAGGCAAAAACTATAAATATGAGTTCCATTAGGTTAAAAACTCGTCAGGGGCATAATTGTAATATTGGGAAAACTTGGGCTTCAAGTCGGCCAAGTCGGACTTGTTCTCCACGCTTCATATCGATCGATGGTACATGGTGTACATCGATCGATGGAGTATCTCGACTTCATCTTCAATAGAAGCGTCATCGATCGACTACACAGGGTGAGTATCGATCGATATGTGACCTTGTTGTCTGATCTTCATAGTCATCTCGGAAAACTCTCCTTTAAGCTCCAAAAGGGCACCTAAATCATCACTTTACTTCTAAAATGCTCCTGAACCTGAAAACACACCTAATGGACTCCAAAACATATATAAAACTTATAAAAACATATCAATACCATAGCTAAAAGCAGGTCAAAATCATAGTATATCAACTCCCCCAGACTTAAACTTTTGCTTGTCCTCAAGCAAACCATTAGTCTCTTTTGGAAGAAGTTTTAAAAACAGTAGGGACTCAATAAAATCTTATCTTTAAAATCATTTCCCCTACTTTGTTGCAAGCCACATTTCATATTACTAACTACAGAAGTACATTATACCATATCCTAGCTTAGAAACCAAATTCATCTAGCCAATCAACTTAAACAATCATGTTTGTCTATCCCCTCTACTAATTTCATTTATGCATAAAATAAAGGTGTAGGCTTTACATTGGGAGTATCGATCAAAGAACACTTGGATTCAACTCAAACAAGTTTCAGGCATTCTCATCATGGTTCCTTTTCTCTCATTTTCACCCTTCTCTGAATTCCAAACTTTCTTTTCTTTTATATCAATCCCAATGAACAACTAATGTACATCTTATTGATCTTTCAACTTTTGTAGTCTCTTTATGACAAAGTGTAGGCGAATAGTGGGATCATAGGTAATTTACCTCTCCCTCGCTTCCACAATGTGTGACAATTCCTTTGATTTAGAATAGTGAGGTCATGGGTAATGTACCTCTCCCTCTGCCTCTCAGGAAATCATCTCAATCTTTTATTTTCTCTTTATGGGATGCCAAAGGAAGGAGAGAAAGAAACCAAAAATTTTGAGACTTTTACCTTCCACACTTGTATGAGGATTCCGATCCCTTGTATACGAAGCCCCAAGACAAGCAATAGATGTCAGGTTAGGTTGGAAATCAGCTTTGGTTCTTCCAAACAATCATGAAAAGTATTGTCATAAGATGATCGGTGATCCACTTTAGCATCTATTGTACATTCTGCAATCAACAATTCTAAGAATGGTGCTAAAGAGTAGTAAGATAAAAAGCAAAAAATAAAATTTTGAAATATTTTTGTCCCTTTCTTGACTCAATAAAACCAATTTTTGAATTTTTTTTTAAAGAGATCAAAAAGGTAAAGTAGCATCAGTAATTCACTCCCCCCCCCGAGTTAAATCATACACTGTCCTCAGTATATAACTAGTCGCAGTTAGAGCATAAGAAATAATAAATGTATAACTGATATCGAAATTGTGAACGATATACCTGACCGATGTTCGTATCGATCGATGGTGAGTCATTTCCATCGATCGTCAAGGATAGGGTAATGTCGGGCGATGTAGACAGGGTCTCATTGGTCGATAGAGGTAGTGATCGTGTAGCTATGTTCCTAAAAACAAATAAAAACGAAAGTAATAAGTAAAAATAAAATAAAACTAAGTAAGAAAATACCTAATAGTGGGTTGCCTCCTACTCAGCGCTTAGTTAAAGTCATTTAGCTTGACTATGGAGGTATGGTGGCTAGTGAGGTGGGTTGCAGGTACTTGTTGGGAAATAAGTATCCTCCTTCTCTTGTGATTCTTCAAACCATGAAGTCAGGAAGCTTCTTGTGGCTTTCTCGCTTTTGGTCATACTAGCTTGCAAACCATGAACCTCATATTGGATTCTCTGTAACCACTCCTTAATGCTTGATAAACTGAACTCATGTCGTCCAGCATTGCTGTAGGTGTGCTCTAGATCAGTACTCATCGGCATGGTGTTGAGGTTTTGGGTATGGTGCAAAAGGCGATAGGGTGGTATCGATCGATCTCGGTGTAGTCCTGTCAATCGATGTGGATGGATGTCCATCGGTCGATTGGTGCAAAGGCTCGTCGATCGATGCAGATTGTGCAGGTTGGCTCGTGAGCTGGTGCTTGATGTTTTCGATCTCCTGCTGAATATTCTCCACCGTGCATTTCAATTCTTGAACGTCACCTTGTACCGGCCACCAAAATTTGTCGAGTCATCTATGTGCGTCCTCTTCACAGAATTTGATAGATCTGTAGATATCTCATGTGATTTCTTCAACTTCTTCCCTAGTACAGTAGTCTGGTGTGCGAATATCGGTCGATGTGCTGGGTAGATCATCGATTGATAGCTTCTGGAAGTCACTCTCGATAGGTTTGTTGAAGGTCGTGTCGATCGATGCTGATGGTGTTGTATCGGTTGATGGCCCTCTATGAGGTTCAAGTTCGTGGCGAAGTGCATCCACTTCTTATTGTAGGGATTTTCTCTCTTTAGGAGCGAAGTCATTGCCAGACATATTCCATAGTAGTTCTCCTTGAAGTCTCGATATGGCTTTCTCATGTTCCAAGCACAATCCTGCTATCTCCTAGTTGTGTTCACTGGTTCTTTCATTCTGCATGTATGTAACCTCTGCTTGTGTGTAGCTTGCAAACTGGAACTCCTTTAGTAAACTGTTCAGCATGTTCAGGTAAACAGATACAAGAGCGCTCAAACAATGTGGCTCTATTAAGCAGCTTCTCAATATCTTCTTTGTAAACATGGATGATGTCACCACTGATGCTTCTTGCATATCCACTCTCATCTCTGTAGACACCAAATTTGTCTTTCTTTTCGCAGAAGAGACGACGAACTCCGTGTTTGAAAGCTCTCTTCCCGAACTCGCGATGTATATTGTTCGATGCTCTCTTCCAGGTAGCGATTGATATGCGTTGATTCTCTGGATCTGCTGTGTTGGAATGAAGGTTTTCTGCACCATCTTGGTCACGAGGTGGTTGGTGCTGATCGTTCTGGTATATGGGTGGTTGTATGTAGGGAATGATTGGTCCATTGGCCATCTGAAGGATGTCTGCAACGTCTTCTTTGGATATTGGAATGATTCTTCCATCTAGTGCTCGTGCATGACCTTTTGGATCCCTGAAAATACCATATTCATCCGGAGTTAGTAATGTAAAATCGATTTTATGTGTTTTTACCTCTGATGGTGTAGAGGTTGTATCGATCGATGGTATAGTTAGTGCATCGGTCGATCTGTTGAGGAATATGTCGGTCGATGGCTGGTGCTTCGTGTCAGACGATACATGTGCATCTGTTTGGATCGCGGATGGTAGTGGTGTTGTATCTACTGCAAAACTCTCATTGTAACTGCTCGCCCAACTTCCAATCGAGTAATCTCCGTCACGTGGCTCATGTGGGACATAGACTGATGCGCAGTAAGGTTTGTCGCTCGTTGATTCTAAACATCGTTTGAGCGATCTGGGTGGGGGCATATCGGTTGATGGATAAGGGTCTCTATCGGTCGATGGTCTGAAGATATAGGATAAAAAGGAAAGTTTGGCTTCGTTTGCTCGAAGAGATCTACACTCGGTGGCTTGTTCCCCTTCATAATCTTCATCTTACTCTTCCTGAGTAGTTATGCTAGCTAGCTCGGGCATGTAATGATCGTTCTCCCAATCCTTGGTGCCAAAATCGCCGTCTGGAAACTCTTCCTCGATCTTGGGGAATAGCAGATCGATCGATGACAATGTGTATTCCTCGGTCGATTCGGGTCGGCTGGTATCGGTCGATGGTATAAGACTGCCATCGGTCGATACGTCTGGATCGGTATCGTACTCGGCCATGGAATCATACTCGTGGGCACAAAAACATGTTGCTACGAGTGCTGGGTTCTTCATCCTTGGAAACTTGATGACTGGAACAGGGTTGTAGTGGATGGTCGGGCTGATGAGGATTAGACATAGCTTGTTGGATTTGAGATCACAAACGGCTCCAACGGTGGCTAAGAAGGCACTTCCAAGTAGTAGAGAAGTCTTGAAGTTGAGCTTGTTGGCCAGGACATGGAAGTCTGTAGGAATTAGGGCATCTCAAATCTTTACCTCAAGGTTTCTAACTATTCTTCCAGAGTTCTGCTGAGAACAATCCACAAAGATGAAGGATTCTTCAGTAGGCTCTATCTTCAGACCTAGATGGTCTACCATAAGCTAGGGTAGGATGCAAACTCCATATCATGTATCACATAGGACACGAGGGAACTCAACACCTATGATAGAGCAGGGTATTGTGAACTTCACTGGATCGCTCTTCTTCTCCAGTGTGATCTTCTGCTTTACACTGTCTCTGACTTGGTTAAACATTCTCTTGATGTCTTCTTCTGTTTCTCTGGTTTCTCTGAAGAACATCCACAATCTGTGTGAAAAGTAGGCTTCTTCAAAAGGTTTCTCTCTAGTTATTCTAAGAACTCTTTTTCTGAAGCTTGACAATTCTTTCTCATTAGCTTCCATTTATAAGGCTTTGGTATCTTCTCTTTCCTTTTTCTGAGAACTCTTCCATGGTTTTCCTTTTCTATCGCCATAGACTCAAAGATATCCGTGGGTCTCTCCAAGATGGCTTTATGAGGGATTCTAGTGGTGTAATACTGCTCCCGGAATGCGTCAATACGTGTACCATCTATCTTGGGGAGTTGCACTCGGCGTTGGGGTACCGTGTATCGGGCGACACTGACTCGAGTGCATCGGTCGATATCATGGTCTTCCTATCGATCGATGTTGGGGTCAAAATCGGTACGACGAAATCAATAGCCAAAACTCCCCGCAAAAAAGATATAAGAAATCTGATATACCATGATTTTGACCCACTTTTGGTCATGGTATTGATATGTTTTTATGTATATTTACTACAATATAGAGTCTATTTAGAGTATTTAAAGGTTCATGTACGTTCTGGAGAAACATGGTGATTTTGGTGTCTTTTGGAGCCCTTAAGTGCAGAACTCCGCAGACGCGTCAGATGTTTAGATATTGATGGAGACCTTCCCATGGTGCGATTTAGCCCATCTTTTGACACAAAATATAGATTTTAGTTAGCTTTCCAATGCCAGCGGTTTGAGGTAAATCCAACGGTTAGATCAGAATGTATGCCCGTTTTACTAAAGAGTGGTCAGTCTGCCTCGCGAGAGAAGGCTGTCGAGAAGATATGTGAATGTCGATCGATGGGAAACACTTCATATCGGTCGATATGAATGCCAGAACGTGGGATGACTATATTTTATAACCGACTGAAGCCCATAAGTTACCAAAATACCCTCTACGACCAGAAACCCTAGTTATGATATTTATAAGCCATTGTTGACGGCTACATGCTATCTAAGCTTTTCTAAGTTCTTTTCTAATGTTTCTCTTAGTTAGGAGAGAAGGGAGGAACTCTTATCAGAGTCCTCCTGGAACTCCATTGGTTTTATATCTATTATATTTCAGTTTTATAACTATTCATCCATGATTTCTATGCAAAACTTCATGTCTGAATAGATCCACCTGTTGGATTTAGGGTTCAGATAGGTTGTGGGATTAGCCCCAACTATAGATTGCTAATTTGTGATATTCATTGTTAGGATGTTCTTAATGCTTGTTTCTAGAGTCATAAACTAGAACCATGAACTGGAATATGTTGGGATCAAAATCGGTACGACGGAATCAACGGCCGAAACTCCCCGCAGAAATATTAAAATAATCATTTTATAAAACTCGAGAATCGTTTTATAAAACCCGAGGATCGTTTTATAAAACTCGAGAATCGTTTTATAAAACTCGAGGATCGTTTTATAAAACTCGAGAATCGTTTTATAAAACTCGAGGATCATTTTATAAAACTCGAGAAGCCGTTTTATAAAACTCGAAGATCGTTTTATAAAACTCGAGGATCGTTTTATAAANTTTATAAAACTCGAGAATCGTTTTATAAAACCCGAGGATCGTTTTATAAAACTCGAGAATCGTTTTATAAAACTCGAGGATCGTTTTATAAAACTCGAGAATCGTTTTATAAAACTCGAGGATCATTTTATAAAACTCGAGAAGCCGTTTTATAAAACTCGAAGATCGTTTTATAAAACTCGAGGATCGTTTTATAAAACTCAAAAAGCCGTTTTATAAAACTCGAGAAGCCGTTTTATAAAACTCGAAGATCGTTTTATAAAACTCGAGACGCCGTTTTATAAAACTCGAGGATCGTTTTATAAAACTCGAAGATCTTTTTATAAAACTCGAGAAGCTGTTTTATAAAACTCGAAAATCGTTTTATAAAACTCGAGAAGCCGTTTTATAAAACTCGAAGATCGTTTTATAAAACTCGAGAAGCTGTTTTATAAAACTCGAAGATCGTTTTATAAAACTCGGCATCGTTTTACAAAACAGCGAAAAACCGAAACAGCCGTAAAACGCGAACTAGTTCGCCCACCGGCGAACTAAGCCAGCTTGGCTTAGTTCGCCGGTGGGCGAACTAGTCCATCTCGACTAGTTCGCCCACCGGCGAACTAGTCCCGTCCCGGCTAGATCGCCATTGGGCGAACTAAGAGGTGCTGACTTTGCCCCACTGGTTCTTTTCGCCTAGTTCGCCATATGGCGACCTAGAACTAGCTCGCCGTACGTCGAGCCGACCATCCCGAGCCTCGATATCCCACATCCTTGATTCAAGGCATACGTCCTTCGACACGATCGTATTCCGAATCACGATCGAAATGTCTCCCGTTTCATCTCGATCCGTCCTATCGTTCGAGTTTTACGATAAAAACCGTAAAACTCCGTTTTCCCGAAAAGAACTCGAAGAAATCGTATAAAACGGTGACGGTTAATCAAAACACCGAACATCGCCTAAACTATACGATTTATCCGAGATTCTTTGTTAAGATTATAAAAAACGCGTTTTTAATAAAAAACGTCGAGAGAATCGTAAAAAAAGGGCATCGGATCAGGAAACGGTCTCGTTAAAGTCGTCAAACGGTTTTTATCGTAAAACGGCCCGAAAGGTCTTAAAACACGATAAAAACCCATCTCACGACGTTAACGAAATCAAACCCAAAGATACGATAACGCTTTGACGGTGTACTCGCAGACGGAAGATAAAAGACAAGTTTGAAGACAAATAGAAGATTTCCGCAGAAGAAAAGGAAGGATCGACAGATATGGAAAGTTCCCGAAATATTCTGTTTCGAGCAAAATGGAAAGACTAAAACCGCCTAAGGAGGAGTATATAAGGAGGAGGCATAGGGCAGAAGCTTGGAGACGATTTTCAGAGCTTTCATCACCAAACTTAGAATTTAGGAATATTTCCGTTTTCGTTATCGAGCTGCGTCTCAACTAGGGTTTTAGTCTTAGATTGCTAGAACTAGGAATTTCGCCGACGGCTCACGCAGCTAAGGAAAATCTCGTTGTAACCGTTCTTACGGGAATTCGAAATAAGAATCCTTCTTGCTCTCAATCTCGTTTTTCTTTTTATATCTTTCAATTTATTCATATTAATCGTGTTCTTGGTTACTTGTCGTTGTCTTTCGCAGAGATCCGGTTCCTCTGGAAAATTAGGGTTTTCCTAACTTTCCTTATTTTACGGAAATCGACAAAAGTGAATCTCGGTTCCCACAGTTTGGCGCTAGAAGGAGGGGGGGGGGTCGGATTACTCTTACTCATAGCCGCAAAACGCTTGACCAAAACGATGTCTGGATGTATGAAAGACAAAGTCGCAACTCGCAAAAAGACGCTGGTAAAACAACTCCAGCAGCGACTGCTCCTACAGCCAACGCTCGCGCAAACGCTGTAGTGCTCAGCAAAATCGAAAACCTAATCGCGACTCTTCGCCACGGAAAGAGAAACAAAACAAGCTCACGATTTCTATCTCAGATCACTAAGGGCAACGATTAAATCTATCAAAACCCATAGTGTTTTTCTTATTTCCGAGTTGGACAAATCTCACGCATTAAGCAAAAGACGTTTTCCGAGAACCTTTCGGAAAAATAAAACTCGCTCTCCCAGAAACCGTGGAACAAACCATAAGTTACTCGCGAAATAAATCCTAGGATACTCGCGGAATACCCTAGGCTGTTCGCGGAAAAATCCTTAGGTAACTCGCGGAAAAAACCGTAGGTTATTCGCGGCAAAACCCTAGGTTGTTCGCGGAAAAACCCTAGGTTACTCGCGGAGAAAGCCCTAGGTTACTCGCGGAGAAAGCCCTAGGTTATTCGCGGAAAAACCCTAGGTTATTCGCGACAAAACCCTAGGTTACTCGCAAAAGAACCGTAGGCTACTTGCAGAATATCGGGCAATACTATCCAGCCGAAAAGACGATGAGTTGGCCAAGCAACCTAGCTTGCCATCTTTGCGAGCTGACCGGCTTTCCACCTTGTCCTAGAGGCACTGGATTTTCCCCGAGGGTCCACACAATCCAACTCATAGCTATGGTGAGCCGGACCGTACTCTAAACAATAATCGCACGGCTTTTGTCTTCGTCTCAATCAAAGCTTTCGTTGAGATTTTACAACGAAAACAAGATAGCTTGATGAATCGGAACTGTGCTTGCCGACTCACCATTAGGCAAGTTGAACAAGCTCGACGGATCGAAACATCTCCATCTCGAATCTTGATCGAGTCGCTATTCGTTTCGTCTCAATCGGTCTTTCCGTTGAGATTCTACGACGAAAACTAGTCAATCCGACGAATCGAGATCACCCGCGCCAAGGGTCTTAGCTCGCCGAACGTAGAGCTAGCTAGCTCGCCATACAGCGAGCTGAACCAAGCGCCTGGCTCGCCCAAGAGACGCTGACTTCGCCCAAGGGTTTTTACAATCCAGATCGCCACACGACGAGCTGAAAGGGTTCGCCCGACTTGCCTTACGTCGAGCTGAACAAATCCTCAAGTTCTCTCGAAGTCTTGATCGCGCTGATTCTCGTTTCGTCTGAACCGGAATTTCCATCGGGATGTTACGATAAAACCGCAAAGACTTGTTTCTTCGTATAAGTTCGAATCAATCGTCTAAAACGGCAACGGTTGACTTAACACCAAAGTTGCCTAAACTATACGAGAAATCTGAACTCCCTAAACCTAATCCGGTTTTACGAAACTCTGCCACGCTAAGTCGAAAACATCCAATCATAAAAACGTGACTGATTTTTTCGATATACAAAGCGCACCTAGTCGGTCAAATAAAACCAGCAATACGAAGAAACAAGAGCACGAGCTCCGATGGTTAAGTCTTCTCCCCACTCCGATACTCACGCTGGTAATTCGTCGAAGACCGGTAGGTCAAAAGATGAAGAACGAAGAATAGACGACCCCAAATCATCGATGAAGCTAAGGTATGTCCGATTCGAAAATTTTATTAGACTTCTAATTTTTCGTAGGTAAGAAACGAAAACGTCTTGTAAACTGCCAAGAAACCTAGAGAACTTAGAATTTAGAAGATAGTCTAGCATGGTAAGTCGTAAGCAATTTTTGTCTATCTTGATTTGTCGTTCTCTAACCATTCAGGCATAACTCGCAAACCGATCCAATCTCTCGTACAACCGAGAAACGATCGCCACGCATTCAAACGTACTCATTTCCTAAAAGAAAGAAGGAGCTAGAGACGCTGACGTCGTCTTAAAACCGACTCGCTCCTAGAAGTTCTCGTAAATCAGACANTCGTTCTCTAACCATTCAGGCATAACTCGCAAACCGATCCAATCTCTCGTACAACCGAGAAACGATCGCCACGCATTCAAACGTACTCATTTCCTAAAAGAAAGAAGGAGCTAGAGACGCTGACGTCGTCTTAAAACCGACTCGCTCCTAGAAGTTCTCGTAAATCAGACATACTCCAAGTCATCTCCGATCCACCATGATCTTTAATCGACCCGGATTGTCGATCATCCAAATCCTTCAAAC
Source organism: Eruca vesicaria subsp. sativa (assembly GCA_932364175.1). Taxonomy (NCBI): domain Eukaryota; kingdom Viridiplantae; phylum Streptophyta; class Magnoliopsida; order Brassicales; family Brassicaceae; genus Eruca; species Eruca vesicaria. The sequence continues at coordinate 215,425 of CAKOAT010958487.1, read as the reverse complement.
GAAACTCGTCTTTCTTCTTTCGCCGAACATTTTTCCTCGCAACAAGAAAACGCTTTCTGAAACAAGCGGAAAAATATTCGGACGATGTGACGCCTCGTCGAAATCATCCCAAAAGCAAACGACAATCTAAAAACCATCTAAGTGCTAAAGACTGATCCAAACTGTCTGGGAAATAATCTCGAGGAATATACAGCATCTCTCGTCGCAATCATGCGATTAGAAAATCTCTGCGAAACTTCAGAGCGAAACTCGATTATTTGCCGAAGTCATAAAGATTTTCTCAAACTTGATAAAACAAGTATAAGAATCGAAATCTTTAGGCATCAAAGCATTGATCTCATTTTCCGTCAAACCAAGTGAGTCACGGAATAATGTCAAGAACATTTGCGGCGAAAGAAAAATCGAGAACACAAAGCAGCAATAGAGAACACGTCCTCCCTTCTCGCCAAGTGATCCTATTGCTGATTATCTAATTCATACCATCCGAGAAACCCGCTAAAACATTTTGCGACTAAATCTCGGTGAAATAAACTTTGGTAAAACTCCGCGAGTGACTCAGAAAAAACCATCACCGAAGAATCAAAAACTAAACGGAAAGGTTTCTCGAAAAATCTGCGGAAACATTGTTAACCAATGTGTCGTGTCGATTACTTAATTCATCGCCCGTTACTTACGCGAGAAATCCTTCGTATGGTCAGGATCATGTCGTAACGAAGTAACTTTTGAAAGTAAACGTAATAGATTCTGCGAAAAGTACATTCTAAGCTATACGATCCGGCACTGAGCGACCAATCTAAACTTTGCCTCCTCGCGACACGATCTGAAAGATCTCACTCTTTAGCCCTTCGGTTCACGAGCATCCGCTCTCATTCCTCCCGATTACATCCAAGAATGAGACCGCCCCGCAAACGATTCCGCACGGGCTTTGCATCGAGCTTCTTAGGATCTGTCTCCCTCGAGTAAAAAAGAAACAACTTCCATACAAACAAAGGAAAGATTAAACGAAACTTTCATCGTATAAATCAAACCTACAATGGAAAAACTTTTTCTATAACCACGGGCACACTTCGCATATCAAGCTCGACAAACGTTACTTAGCTATTGTCTCAACACGCTTCACTTCAATGCCAAGTTTACAAACCGACTCGACCTTTTCGATAGCACGAAAGTGTCGTGATCTAATCCTCTACCAAATACGACCTTGGCTGTGCGGATGAACACAACCTTCATGCCAAGCCAATACATTCAACAGATAATGCGAACTTGTCGAAAATCGGCTAAGTTCTGTATTCTCGCGATTCACTCTATTTCCGAAGCAAGTTTCCTACAAAATCCGACGTATAAGAAAACACTCGTACCAGAGCTCCTAAAGCCGTACGAATCTCGGAAGGTCAACACTTCACAAAGCATCGTAACGAAAAACGCTTCGTTTCGGGGAAACAACTTACGCGACCTCTCGGTCCTAATTGCTCTAGCAAAAATCGTAAAACTACTTAACATCGAAACAGGAATGTAAGTTTTAACTGCAAGTATCCGCAAACGAACCCAAGTTCTCCTGCAAAGCAAGGTTAAGACAAAACCCTCGCAATACCGTGCAACATCTTTGGCCTGCAAATGTTCCGAACACGAAACGCGGCATATAAAATAAAAACCAACTTTTGGCACTGCGAGACGTCGCAGACGCCCGAAGAATAGTTTTTCGACAAAAATACCTTCCTCGATAAAGTCATTTTCTTGGAAGACCTAACAGTCCGTCCGCGACTATAAAATTACGCAAAACTTCTTAACGTACGTATACTTCGCGAAGGCCAAAACTTCTTAACGTACGCAAAACTTCTTAACGTACGACAACTCCCGGACCTCCCTAAATATCAACTCATAATCTTCCCGCTACATTCATACGAATAAAAACACACTCTTAAAAACGCAAACTGATTTTTAATAAAGCCGCAAAAGCGCCAGGGACTCAGAGCTGCACACGGCCAGTCCGGAAACTATAACGGCCACGCTCGGCCAGACCAAACGGCCTACGAGGCTAGTCTCAAGGCCGGCAAAGGTCAAGATGCCATCGACATCAATATGCTCGATAAACATATAACTAGACCGTAAAGGTCTTGCTGGGAAACAGGTCATACGAACCTTAACTCCGAAACGAAATACGAAAGGCTTGATCCCCTCAAAAGGGTACGTAGGCAGCCTTCAAAAGGCACAGCCCTAATATTAAACGCTTTCCGCTCCCTGGAGAGTGGAAAGATCACTTTCAACGGACCTTTCCGACCATTAATTCTGCCTAGCTTAACTAAAACTGGTTAACCACTCGCACGAACCTTACGCTAAAGGCTCAAGATTCTTACGAGCTGGGGGGCTAACTGTTGGGGTCAAAATCGGTACGACGGAATCAACGGCCGAAACTCCCCGCAGAAATATAAAAAGAATCATTTTATAAAACTCGAGAATCGTTTTATAAAACCCGAGGATCATTTTATAAAACTCGAGAAACGTTTTATAAAACTCGAGGATCGTTTTATAAAACTCGAGAATCGTTTTATAAAACTCGAGGATCATTTTATAAAACTCGAGAAGCCGTTTTATAAAACTCGAAGATCGTTTTATAAAACTTGAGTATCGTTTTATAAAACTCAAAAGCCGTTTTATAAAACTCGAGAAACTGTTTTATAAAACTCGAAGATCGTTTTATAAAACTCGAGAAGCCGTTTTATAAAACTCGAAGATCTTTTTATAAAACTCGAGAAGCAGTTTTATAAAACTCGAAGATCGTTTTATAAAACTCGAGAAGCCGTTTTATAAAACTCGAAGATCGTTTTATAAAACTCGAGAAGCCATTTTATAAAACTCGAAGATCGCTTTATAAAACTCGAAGATCGTTTTACAAAACCGCGAAAAACCGAAACAGCCGTAAAACGCGAATTAGTCGCAACTAGTTCGCCCACAGGCGAACTAAGCCAAGCTGGCTTAGTTCGCCGATGGACGAACTAGGAGACCTATGACTAGTTCGCCCACCGGCGAACTAAGCCAGCTTGTCTTAGTTCGCCGGTGGGCGAACTAGTCCATCTCAACTAGTTCGCCCACCGGCGAACTAGTCCCACTTGACTAGTTCGCCGGTGGGCGAACTAGTCCCGTCCCGACTAGTTCGCCCACGGGCGAACTAAGCCAGCTCGGCCTAGTTCGCCGGTGGGCGAACTAGTCCCGTCCCGGCTAGATCGCCATTGGACGAACTAAGAGGTGCTGACTTTGCCCCCTGGTTCTTTTCGCCTAGTTCGCCATATGGCGACCTAGCCAAGCTGAACTAGCTGGCCATACGTCGAGCCGACCATCCCGAGCCTCGATCTCCCACATCCTTGATTCAAGGCATACGTCCTTCGACACGATCGTATTCCGAATCACGATCGAAATGTCTCTCGTTTTATATCGATCCGTCCTATCGTTCGAGTTTTACGATAAAAACCGCAAAACTCCGTTTTCCCGAAAAGAACTCGAAGAAATCGTATAAAACGGTGATGGTTAATCAAAACACCGAACATCGCCTAAACTATACGATTTATCCGAGATTCTTTGTTAAGATTATAAAAAACGCATTTTTAATAAAAAAACGTCGAGAGAATCGTAAAAACGGCATCGGATCAGGAAACGGTCTCGTTAAAGTCGTAATACGGTTTTTATCGTAAAACGGCCCGAAAGGTCTTAAAACACGATAAAAACCCATCTCGCGACGTTAACGAAATCAAACCCGAAGATACGATAACGCTTTGACGGTCTACTCGCAGACGGAAGATAAAAGGCAAGTTTGAAGATAAATAGAAGATTTCCGCAGAAGAAAAGGAAGGATCGACAGATACGGAAAGTTCCCGAAATATTCGGTTTCGAGCAAAATGGAAAGACTAAAACCGCCTAAGGAGGAGTATATAAGGAGGAGGCATAGGGCAGAAGCTTGGAGACGATTTTCAGAGCTTTCATCACAAAACTTAGAATTTAGGAATATTTCCGTTATCGTTATCGAGCTGCGTCTCAACTAGGGTTTTAGTCTTAGATTGCTAGAACTAGGAATTTCGCCGACGGCTCATGCAGCTAAGGAAAATATCGTTGTAACCGTTCTTACGCGAATTCGGAATAAGAATCCTTCTTGCTCTCAATCTCGTTTTTTTAAATATCTTTCAATTTATTCTTATTAATCGCGTTCTTGGTTACTTGTCGTTGGCTTTCGCAGAGATCCGGTTCCTCTGGAAAATTAGGGTTTTCCTAACTTTCCTTATCTTACGGAAATCGACAAGTGTGAATCTCGGTTCCCACAGAATAGCTTAATTTATTAATCTTCATCCTTATATCATCCTGCACAAGCTCAGATCTTAGGCACCAGCGATAGCCGGCCTAATGATCTCTGTGAACACAGTTTCGATTTGATCTGATGCTATATAGATCGATACTCCTATAGAGTAATCGATCGACGGCAACACATAATCGACCGACACTGCGATAGCATCGTCGGTCGATACTGTCGGCATTCAGATCAATGGACGAGTCTAACTAGCGACAGCTATAGATTTGTCTATGAATTGAAGTTCTAGAAGGTTCCATCCTTCCATCCAACATGAATTGTCTAGCATAGAAACCCTAGATCTAGCAACCATCCTTCCATCCAACATATCCTCGCCAAGCTGAACAGTAACCTTGTTCATCTTGTTTATTGTTTTCAAGTCTATTTATTTACTGCATTAAAAATTATTAGCCCAGCTTAATCTTATAACTATTAGATCTACTAGGTTCCCTAGCTTTCCGTGAATTCGATCCCTAAGTACTACAATTGAACCTCTTATTTGAGAGAGTAATTCACTCCTTAGGGTAATTTGAGTGATATCAAATTTGGCGCCGTTGTCGGGGAGCTTTGATCGCCATTAGATCTTGTTTAGTTAGATTTAGTCTAGGTTTTGTTACCTTTTTAAAAAAATACTAATACATTTTTTCTTCTTTTTCAGGTACATACATCTCAGTACCAGGAACAATGAAGAGAGGATTCTAGTTCCTTCAAGGAAGGAGCCTGGTGGTTCACGCGTATCGATCGACACCCTCCAAGCAGAACCGATCGACAGCGTATAGCAGACATCGATCAATAAGGCACACCGACAATCGATCGATAAGCTACACGCAGCAATGATCGATAGAGCCAACCAACCTACAAACAACATTGTTCGGCCAAACACTGTTCATCCGGCTACTGTTCCTCGCGCTACTGTTCACCCGATATCGATCGACATCATTCATCCAATATCAATCGATACTGTTCACCACAAGTCGATTGACACGCATAGTCGGATATCGATCGACAAAGCCTCGCTGGGAGCAGGTAAGTTTTCTATTAACACATATGTTAATCTGGAAGTAGTCCAAATTGAACCAATAAGTAAAATAAGCAATGCAATTAGCCAAAATAAAAATCAACATGGGACTAAAATTCCTGTTACAATCCATTCTACCTTGAATAAAGGTGAAGAAATAAAATTTCCTTTGCAAAACTACAACACCCATGTTCCCCTGAAATCGATCGACACGGCTCACACCATGTCCACCGATACTACCCACCCGAAATCGATCAACACTGTACACCCCATGTTGACTGATACTGTTAACCTGAAATCGATCGACACAACTACTCGCGCGTCGACCGATACTATTAAACCCTATCGATCGACACTATTCACCCGATGTCGATCGACACTGTTCAACACAAGTCGATCAACAATCATAGTCGAAAATCGATCGACACGGCTCACAATGCGTTGACCGATGTTGTTCTTCCAAGATCGACCGACACTATTTACGCAAAGGAAGAAAATTTTGAATCCAAGCTGAAACTTGAGTACATCCCTATTATAAGTCAGCGTCTCTTTCATGGTTATCATGACGAGCAACCAAAAGTTCATACTGATATGTTTGAAGACCTAATCTGGTCTATCTTTGATGAAGCCACTAAAGACTACCACTTCTGCAAACTATTTCCTTTCACTCTTGCTGGAGAAGCAAGACGTTGGTTCAATGGGTTTCCACCAGAGTCCCTCAAAACATGGATTGATATCGCGGAAGCCTTCTTCAACAGATTTCTCTATGACACTCCACAAAATCTAAAGATGGAGTCAACAACGAGATGTGTGGTGGAGGATGATACTGGTAATATGACGTCTACGTCAGTTGACACCATAACTTCTACATCGACCGATGCCACGATCTTTCTATCGAACGATATCGTTCACCCGTCATCTATCGATACCGTGATTTGTTCATCAGTCGACACTGTTCATAGAGACACTGTTCACCGAAACACTGTTCATCATGGTAATGTTCATCCGGCGACCGACACTACTTGTGTGGAGGTAGAAAAGGTTGACGAGCTTATACTCAAGATCGATAAGAAGGGTATCTGGCGAGACAAAGAAGGTCACCCTCGCAGCAGCACAGGCCAATTGATTAATGCAAAGGGTAATGTAATCCATAATGTAATTACTGTTGCTGGAATAGATACCTTTGATCTGAGTAGCCAGTGGTATGATTGGGGAAGCAAAGACCCTTTCCAAGGTCTTCCTTATGAGGACCCCAAAGATCATATTAAGATACTTGAGGAGGTAGCCTCAGCAACCAAACATAAGTTGATATCCGCAGACCACATTCCCTGCAAGATCTTCCCCTATTCATTATCCGGAGATGCATTTAGCTGGTTCAGTAAGCTGCAGCCAAAATCACTCACCTGCTAGGAGGACATCAAAGACGCCTTCCTAGGTAACTTTTTCAGTAAAGCTGCAGCAAATCTGGAGATTGCGATAAGATCTATGCTGGAATATATGGTGTAGGAGGATGAACAAGATGAGTCTGGAGAACTGAGCAGAGTAGAAGAAGCTGATATTAAAGATCCGACCTTCACATCGATCGACACCAGTCCCTTAGCATCGATCGACCGTACGACTGCAGCATCGATCATCACCACCACTTCATCTATCAACATCAGCATCTCAGAATCGATCGATAAAGACTTTTGTCATCGATCGATAACACTTGAAATCCTTGAAAGTTCGAATTGTCCTCAGGACACTGCAGACTCGACACAGAAGAGCACTGATGTATCAAGTTCTTCTCCTTCCCTGGATGTAAACTGTCATGTCCCCGATCCTGAGTATGATCGTCTGGACGGACCATGGTGCGAGGAGACACATCAGTCAGGTCACGAGACCTAAAGGCAAGCATACCATGGTCTAGCAACGTGGTTAAGGGCATCAGGGAGCTGATACTTAGCCATATAAAGAAGGAAAAGGAGTTAAACGAGTTACACGAGTAAAGGGGTAGCTCAACGGGGTTTTGGGACAACTCGACCTAGCTTGGGGAAGCTCGGGTGAGCTCAGCCCAGCTCGGTATAGCTTCACACTCACTGGTCAGCTCACACCATCTGAACCGTCATGTTCTCATTCCTGGAACTTGACATAAGGCTTAGACGTTTGATATAAACGAGACAGCTTTAGTTCAGATCATGAGAAATGATCGTGGCCAAGCTCGATTAAGTGAATGATCAGAATGGAGAAAAGGAAGACTAAGTATAGGTCTGTGAATAGACTAAGTGACTTAGAAAGATTGTACAAGATGAAGATATCAAGCTGTACGAAGTGTATTCACAGCTGGGTGATGCGAGCAAGAAGCTCAACCAGCTGGAAAGAGCTCAGTTGGAGCTCAAGTAGAGTGTGCCAGCTCCCTGAGCTGGATGGACTAGCTCACTCAGCTGGGTCAGCTGGGGATCAGCTAAACTCAGATAGACTGAGTGTTCAAGTCTTGGGCAGTTGGGCCGGGTCTGGACAGTGACCAGGCCAGGTGGATGACCCATGTGTACCAATGGGCCAGTGGGCTCTTGTGGTTGGGTCAGGGACGTGTGAAACCTGTTTGGGCTTGTTTTAGACATTTCCAGAAGTTTTTTATCAGGCCCAGGACATCTGGTAACTGTCTTAGGCGAATGGGTGTGATCTGGACTATTGATTAAATCAATGGACAGAAATGAAACCGAAAGGATGCAATGGTTAGAAAAGTAACCACCCCTTCTTCTATAAAAGGAGGATGGTTCCGTGGGTTTGCAGGCACGCCAAGGCTTCCTCCTACACCCTGAAACACAAAGAAACACCCAGAGAAAACAGAGAGATGGTCGGATTCCTTATCCAAGATTCATAGTGGTGTGAAGGCCATAAATAGGCAGTTTTGGGGCAGATCAAGAGAGAAGTGGAGAACTACTTTCTGGTGGCTTTTGATCTGTGATATTATCACCCAAAGCATCCTACAGGGCCTGAGAACACACGAAAATGGTGAGCACATAAGGGAGATGACCAGAATTCATTCCTAAAGGCCAAGACAGCATTAAGGGCAGATGTGTGTAGAAAGGCAGTTTCATTGGAATGAAAAGGAAGTTATGAACGACCCTGTGGTGGTATGTTATCCTGAATTAACACATCCTAGGCTTCCTATTCATCTTGTGAACACACGCAAAGAGTAAGGGGAGAAGAGAGAAGGCCAGAATCCTTTCTCATTTACAAGAACAGCCTTAAAGGTAAAGGCACTGCAGAACCGGTTTTAGGGGAGATCAATGGAAGGAACCATTGGTGCGACCCAGGAAGATATCTTATCACTACAGCAGGTATGTGATAAGACTTGATGGGGGCGTGCCTTGGAGGATCATGGCCAGACTTGATACTGGAAGGCACAAGATCTAAGGTTAGTGTTGTTGTACCATTTAAGCCAAAGGCATGAACCCATGGGTGAATCCATGTGGTTTATGGTTTCTGGGAACTCTGGATACACCCATTTCTCTTTATATATCTAAATAGATTTCTCTCCTGATAATTAGTTTCAAGTTTGGTGATCAGAAAGACCTTCCCATGAACCATACATAAGTGTCGGTTCAATGGGGCTGTTTTAGGCCAGATTTTGGTTTACTGATCCAAAACCACTTTTTACTGAATCAAAGTGCTTGAAACTTTGAGGATAGATTTTTTAGAATCTTTAAGAATTATTGGAAAAGACTAGGCACGATTCGGAGTTGATTTGCTCAAAAACCATATTTATGCCTAGGGCTGTTTTGGGTCGGATCATAGGGTTAGTGATTTTTCCTGTGAATTCTGACCTTGGATTCGTGTTCTTTATATTTTTTGGGTAGTTTACAAAGCTTAACATTAATTTTTGGAGCACTTTTGAGTTTGACCAAAATTGGACAGGAACATAGCCTTAGGCTCAGAATCATGAAATAGTTAGAACCTGTGCTAGGTTATCGGATTAATATGTAATTATTGTGCTTGTGTGGTCTTAGAGGATGTTTGCTTGTTGTCATACTGGTACCTGAGGGTAAGGCTGGTACTGGGTGGCGTGGACCACAAATATGGATCTAGTTGTTATTATGCAGGGAAGACTGTGTGTGATCTGATCATGAGTAAAGGGGGACGACCTGATCCATGGATNCGTGGACCACAAATATGGATCTAGTTGTTATTATGCAGGGAAGACTGTGTGTGATCTGATCATGAGTAAAGGGGGACGACCTGATCCATGGATGATGGATCAAGGTGTCTGCTCTGTTTGATCAAAGGATGCACAGGTTAGTCCAGGAGAGGGACTTGCTATCTTATGCTACAATCGTGAGGAGATGGGTGATGCATTAACAGAGAGGAGCTAGATGCATTATCATTGTTGTTGAAGACTTCCCAAAGGTTACTTGGTCAGTGGGGATGGTTGGTTGAATGACTAAGTACCCAAGGGGAGATGTTTATGCAGGAATAATAGAGCTGGACGAGTTGGCAGGGAGCTGGGCGCAGCTATCCTGTAGCTCGATCAGCTGGAAGAGAGTGGTGGAACCTCAAGTGAGGTGGTACAGTTTAGCTAGCTGGATGAGCTAGCTAAACGAGCCGAGACAGCTGGCCTAGCTCAGATTCAGCTAGTTTAGAAGTGTCAGCTCAAAGAGCTGGATGAGCTAGCTAAATCAGCTAAGAGTATAAGCTAGCTAAGCCAGCTAGAGGATGAGCTAACTAAGTCAGCTGGACCGATGAGCTAACTAAGTCAGCTGGACCGATGAGCTAACAAGCTCCGTAGATGTGGCAAAGGTATGATCTAGCTACTTTCTTTTAGATCTAGCTAGAATGGTTTAGGGGAATGGAACCCTCGAATTGTATGACTTGTACCATATAAAGATCGATCTAAAAGCTGGAAGGTAGTTCAGTGAACTGACCAAGGCATAGATTATTAGATTGGACAAGTGTTAGATTGGTTTTAGACCAATGGTTAATATAGTATAATCCGCTGTGTAGAATAGAAATGATCTAAGCTAGGAAATACTAAGATAGTCTTAAGCTAAGATCTAATTTGGCCCTCGCCTATGGGCGATATTATAAATAAAGGGCAAAAAAATTTAGAGGTTCGGTCCGGAAGAGGAACGAGGGACGTGAGGCTTCGACCGCGGCCTGAGAGGCCGGGATCGGGTCTTACAAGTTGGTATCAGAGCATGCTTGATCCTGTTAAGGACAATGCTTAAGATTTTGAGTTCCAAACCGATCTTATTTCTGAAAACTAAGATGACTTGGAACCTTACCTGCGGTGAGCCAAGTGAGAGCTGAGGTATGACTGGGTTTCATGCTTGTGAACATGGAAGTTCCAAGATGAGCCAGCTTAGCCAATATGCACTCTCCAAGGGCAAAACCCTGAGAACAGAAGGGTTAGTTCATCTAGTTATTTGGAAGTAATAGACAGATTGATAAGGGACGTAATGCGAGATCTTTGTAAGGACGACCTGGACAAGGGAGGTAACATGGACCAGAGAGTGGCTTAGGTTGAAGTAAACGTGAAGCACTCTACTGAGGTTAAGTGTTATACCTTGGTAGCCGTTCAAAACAAGTGAGCATACGTTGTATATCTTAGTGTGATGTGGATTGAGGTATATTATAAACACTCTTATGAATGGTATGGGACATTCATGGAAGTGTGACACTTTGGAGAATGGTATGGGACGATTTCCAAATGTGTATCAAACCGAGATCCTACTCAGCTAGGAGAGTGGACCAGTTTCGGTAGGCAATCGAGTCCAGTGAAGGACCAGGGTTGGCTTACTCGAACGAGTCCAAATGGGATCTAGTCAGGATAGACTAAGATCTTCTGGGTATTGATCATAGACAGGGTAATACCTGCGGATCTAATTTGTGTCCACCTCAAGAGTCATGAAGTGATCTTGGGCATGGAAAGAATTGGGCCACCTTAGATTTTCATCGCGGAAAGGTGCAGTTTGAGGATGGGTGTAGACCCCCGATCAGGTTCCAAGGTATAAAACCTGCCTCCTTTTGTGTAGTGGTTTCAGCAGTCCGAGCGGAACGGATGCTAGAGAGAGGTTGTGAGGCTTATATAGCCACAACCACCACTAAGGAGATGGTTGAGGGGTGGTAACCTAGACGGGATTCCACTGGTCAGTGAGTTTGATGATGTGTTCGGGCGCTGCAGGGCATTCCCCCTGACAGGGCAGACCCGTTCATAATAGAACTGGAACCAGGGACGGCCCCAATGTCTAAAAGTCCATAAGCCGCAAAGCTCCTGCCGAGATGGCCGAGCTAAGGACCAGGGTTGGTATACAATCGAGTCCGGAATGGGACCAGGGTTGGCTTATGCGATCGAGTCCAAGTAACAACCAAGTCGGAGATTGACCAAGAGTTGGGATAAAGACGATCAAGTCCAGTGAGGGACAAGGATCGCATTACAACCAAGTTGGAGTTTTGACCTATGGTTGGGGTGAGACGGTTGAGTCCCATGGTGCACCAGAACCGCAGTATGATCAAGTCCGATAGGGGACGAGGATCAGGACTCGACCTACTCGGAGATGGACCTATGGTCGGAAATCACGGTCGAGTCCTTGAATGGACCAGGACCAGAATATTATCACGTCCTAAATGGACCAGGATCGAAATATGAGAGAGTCCGGTGATGGACCACAATCAAGTTGAGACGGTTTAGTCTAGTATGGATTAAGATCGCAATATGACAAAGTTGTGGTTTGTTGGAAAGACTACACGTTGGCATCACTTATACATGGGATGATGGATCCTTGAATATGGTTAAGTAGCCAAGTAAGGATGCCATAAAAAAAAAAAAAAAAACAGACGGACCGCTTGATAAGATTTTGGTTAAATCTCTATCAAGTGGGGGAGGCATATTAGAAGGCTGATCAAGGACGTGATCAGTAAGATAGAAACGAGAATGAAGGCTGAATGCCCAGAGTGGTATGGTCAGTTCAGTAAGGAAGATACACTTGGACCGGATTCGAGGATGAATCCCTATTAAGTGGGGGAGACTTGTCATGTCCCCGATCCTGAGTATGATCGTCTAGACGGACCATGGTGCGAGGAGACGCATCAGTCAGGTCACGAGACCTAAAGGCAAGCATACCATGGTCTAGCAACGTGGTTAATGGCATCAGGGAGCTGATACTTAGCTATATAATGAAGGAAAAGGAGTTAAACGAGTTACACGAGTAAAGGGGTAGCTCGACGGGGTTTTGGGACAGCTTGACCTAGCTTGGGGAAGCTCGGGTGAGCTCAGCCCAGCTCGGTCTAGCTTCACACTCACTGGTCAGCTCACACCAGCTGAACCGTCATGTTCTCATTCCTGGAACTTGACATAAGGCTTAGACGTTTGATATAAACGAGACAGCTTTAGTTCAGATCATGAGAAATGATCGTGGCCAAGCTCGATTAAGTGAATGATCAGAATGGAGCAAAGGAAGACTAAATCTAGGTCTGTGAATAGACTAAGTGACTTAGAAAGATTGTACAAGATGAAGATATCAAGCTGTACGAAGTGTATCACAGCTGGGTGATGCGAGCAAGAAGCTCAACCAGCTGGAAAGAGCTCAGTTGGAGCTCAAGTAGAGTGTGCCAGCTCCCTGAGCTGGATGGACTAGCTCACTCAGCTGGGTCAGCTGGGGATCAGCTCAACTCAGCTAGACTGAGTGTNAAGCTCAACCAGCTGGAAAGAGCTCAGTTGGAGCTCAAGTAGAGTGTGCCAGCTCCCTGAGCTGGATGGACTAGCTCACTCAGCTGGGTCAGCTGGGGATCAGCTCAACTCAGCTAGACTGAGTGTTCAAGTCTTGGGCAGTTGGGCCGGGTCTGGACAGTGACCAGGCCAGGTGGATGACCCATGTGTACCAATGGGCTAGTGGGCTCTTGTGGTTGGGTCAGGGACGTGTGAAACCTGTTTGGGCTTGTTTTAGACATGTCCAGAAGTTTTTTATCAGGCCCAGGACATCTGGTAACTGTCTTAGGCGAATGGGTGTGATCTGGACCATTGATTAAATCAATGGACAAAAATGAAACCGAAAGGATGCAATGGTTAGAAAAGTAACCACCCCTTCTTCTATAAAAGGAGGATGGTTCCGTGGGTTTCCAGGCACGCCAGGGCTTCCTCCTACACCCTGAAACACAAAGAAACACCCAGAGAAAACAGATAGATGGTCGGATTCCCTATCCAAGATTCATGGTGGTGTGAAGGCCATAAATAGGCAGTTTTGGAGCAGATCAAGAGAGAAGTGGAGAACTACTTTCTGGTGGCTTTTGATCTGTGATATTATCACCCAAAGAATCCTCCAGGGCCTGAGAACACACGAAAATGGTGAGCACATAAGAGAGATGACCGGAATTCATTCCTAAAGGCCAAGACAGCATTAAGGACAGATGTGTGTAGAAAGGCAGTTTCATTGGAGTGAAAAGGAAGTTATGAACGACCCTGTGGTGGTATGTTATCCTGAATGAACACATCCTAGGCTTCCTATTCATCTTGTGAACAAACGCAAAGAGTAAGGGGAGAAGAGAGAAGGCCAGAATCCTTTCTCATTTACAAGAACAGCCTTAAAGGTAAAGGCACTGCAGAACCGGTTTTAGGGGAGATCAATGGAAGGAACCATTGGTGCGACCCAGGAAGATATCTTATCACTACAGGAGGTATGTGATAAGACTTGATGGAGGCGTGCTTGGAGGATCATGGCCAGACTTGATACTGGAAGGCACAAGATCTAAGGTTAGTGTTGTTGAACCATTTAAGCCAAAGGCATGAACCCATGGGTGAATCCATGTGGTTTATGGTTTCTGGGAACTCTGGATACACCCATTTCTCTTTATATATCTAAATATATTTCTCTCCTGATAATTAGTTTCAAGTTTGATGATCAGAAAGACCTTCCCATGAACCATACATAAGTGTCGGTTCAATGGGGCTGTTTTAGGCCAGATTTGGGTTTACTGATCAAAAACCACTTTTTACTGAATCAAATGGCTTGAAACTTTGAGGATAGATGTTTTCGAATATTTAAGAATTATTGGAAAAGACTAGGCACGATTCGGAGTTGATTTTCTCAAAAACCATATTTATGCCTAGGGCTGTTTTGGGTCGGATCATAGGGTTAGTGATTTTTCCTGTGAATTCTGACCTTGGATTCCTTTTATTTATATTTTTTGGGTAATTTACAAAGCTTAACATTAAATTTTGGAGAAATTTTGAGTTTGACCAAAATTGGGCAGGAACATAGCCTTAGGCTGGGAATCATGAAATTGTTAGAACCTGTGCTAGGTTATCGGATTAATATGTAATTATTGTGCTTGTGTGGTCTTCGAGGATGTTTTCTTGTTGTCATACTGGTACATGAGGGTAAGGCTGGTACTGGGTGGCGTGGACCACAAATGTGGATCTAGTTGTTATTATGCAGGGAAGACTGTGTGTGATCTGATCATGAGTAAAGGGGGACGACCTGATCCATGGATGATGGATCAAGGTGTCTGCTCTGTTTGATCAGAGGATGCACAGGTTAGTCCAGGAGAGGGACTTGCTATCTTATGCTACAATCGTGAGGAGATGGGTGATGCATTAGCAGAGAGGAGCTAGATGCATTACCATTGCTGTTGAAGACTTCCCAAAGGTTACTTGGTCAGTGGGGATGGTTGGTTGAATGACTAAGTATCCAAAGGGAGATGTTTATGCAGGAATAATAGAGCTGGACGAGTTGGCAGGGAGCTGGGCACAGCTATCCTGTAGCTCGATCAGCTGGAAGAGAGTGGTGGAACCTCAAGTGAGGTGGTACAGTTTAGCTAGCTGGATGAGCTAGCTAAACGAGCTGAGACAGCTGGCCCTAGCTCAGATTCAGCTAGTTTAGAAGTGTCAGCTCAAAGAGCTGGATGAGCTAGCTAAATCAGCTAAGAGTATGAGCTAGCTAAGCCAGCTAGAAGATGAGCTAACTAAGTCAGCTGGACCGATGAGCTAACTAAGTCAGCTGGACCGATGAGCTAACAAGCTCCGTGGATGTGGCAAAGGTATGATCTAGCTACTTTCTTTTAGATCTAGCTAGAATGGTTTAGGGGATTGGAACCCTGGAATTGTATGACTTGTACCATGTAAGGATCGATCTATAAGCTGGAAGGTAGTTTAGTGAACTGACCAAGGCATAGATTATTAGATTGGACAAGTGTTAGATTGGTTTTAGACCAATGGTTAATATAGTATAATCCGCTGCGTAGAATAGAAATGATCTAAGCTAGGAAATACTAAGATAGTCTTAAGCTAAGATCTAATTTGACCCTCGCCTATGGGCGATATTATAAATAAAAGGGAAAAAAAATTTTGAGGTTCGGTCCGGAAGAGGTACGAGCGACGTGAGGCTTTGACCGCGGCCTGAGAGGCCGGGATCGGGTCTTACATAAACATAGAGAATGGAGAGGATCTTAGAGACTTGGATTCAAGTAAAGCAGTTACTATAGAAGAGTTCTTGCGGATGAATGAATGGCTTGAGGATGTAGATCAGAATTTGGAGCAGAAGCTTGATGACAAACAGAATGCTAAGAGGAAAGATGGAGAGACTTCATCAACGGCTAGCATCGATCGACACCAACCTGATGAGATCGATCGATACCCTCCCTGCATCATCGATATACATCCACCTTACGGCATCGATCGAAAGTCGCCATACATCATCGATCTACATACATCCGACTGCATCGATCGACACCCACCCGATTGTATCGATCGAAAACCATGGTTGGATGAACTGCCAGGATACATAGTCAAAATGGAACCAGTTGAGGAGATAGTGCATATTTCTGAAGCCTCACACATTACTGTCCCTAAACATCAGAGACCACCTATTTGGACAGAAGAAGCTGATGGGTTTCACAAAAGAGTGAAAAGGATACCTGATCCTGTTAAGATTATGGTTCCAAATGCGGTGTTTGAGGCTGAATCTCCTATTCCACCAGATAAAGGTCTACAACTGAGTTCTTACATAGAGTATTGGATGATCATCAACACGTAGAAGCCTCACATATAGGGTTGAGATTTAGAGATGAAGTTGATAAAACCCTAGCAAAAGAAGCATCGATCGACACTGACCAGACACCATCGATCGACATGATTAATCCACCATCGATCGACACTATCACTAGTTCATCGATCGACACCAGACGCGAATCAGAGCAGAATGAGTATGAAGTGTGTGGGACTATTTTTGATGGAGATACCACCACGCATTCAGACAAGTCTGGGGGAAAGAAGAGGATGAATTAGAAGAAGAGAAAAAGAATCAATGGAGGTTCTCAGTTATCATTGATTTTTCACTTCTCAGATGATGTCAAATCCAAAGTGAGATTACACAAGTCTGTGGGAAAGAAGGAGAGAAATTGGAAGATGCGAAAACAAACTAAAGGAGGTTCTCAGTTACCATTGACACCTTACTTTTCAGATAGTATCAGAAAATTAAGAGTGCGCAGCAGATGCTTCTCACATCCATATACAAATCTTAAAGCACTCCTTATTGCTGATATGATAGACAAAGGAGAAAAGTCTATGGAGGGGGCTTTCACACAAGAATGATAAACCTTCAGAGATTGGACAATGAGATTTGAATTGGAGCAAGTTCTCATTCTCATCCGGACTGAATCAGATCTCCAGAAGTCAAGCTAATGACTAAAAATAAGCGCTGAGTGGGAGGCAACCCACTGTTATGTAATTTTAAATATGGATTTAATTTCATTTATTACTGATATTTTGTTTTCTAAGGATTTCAGGTACTGTAGCACTGCACTGTAGCAATCGAGCGTTAATGTAGTAGAAAATCGACCGATACTGTAGCAGAGTCACTGTAGCAGGATCACTATTCATCAAAAAAAAGAAAAGAAAAAAAAAATAATTTTAATTTGTTTTATTAGTTATCTATTACTAACTTTAAGAATATTAGTGTTTTAGTTTTGTTAGGTAACAGGAACATACCCAAGAAAGATGATTTTACCTAAGAATGGACTAGTTCTGCACCAGCATCGACTGACACTTGATCAATGTCGCTCGACAGAGCATCACAAGTATTAATCGCCACTTAACTGTGTTGATCGATACTCACATCAAGGGCAGGTATACTCACGAAACTTTGTTAAATATTTTCCTTCTGGTTTATTGTACCACCAATCTTAGGCTATATAACATTGGTCACAGTGTTATTTAAGTCTGGGGGAGGTTCTACTAATATTGTGTGTTTAGTTAGATATTTAGAAAAGCAGACTTGAGTAGATGATTACCATGATAATCGACCGACGAGAAACCGTCGATATCGATCGACAGTACATCACTTATATCGACCGATGGTAACTCTATTTCATCGATCGATACTTAATCCGGTCAGGTATATTGTTCTTACTTGTTAAATTTCGTACTTCTGCTTTATAATTTTCACCTTACCACCGACTATGTTACACTGGGGACAATGTAATTTAAGTCTGGGGGATTACTAACGTTTATCTATTGTATGAGTCTTATTTAAAATATTTTCAAAAAAAAAATTTTGAGTCAAGAAGGGGATGATGATCTATTTCGATTAATTACTTGTCATCTAACCACTCTTTAGACCAGTCTTAGATTTACTGATTGCAGAAGTACTAGAGATACTAAAATGGATCAACCTGTCAACTATGTTTGCATTTGCTGAGAATGTTTGAAGGAACCTAAGCTGACCTCCAACCTAATATTGACTTGATTTGCTTGTCTTGCGGCTTGGTATACAAGGGATCGGAATCCTCCTGCAAGCCTGGACGGTACAAGTCTGTAAATTTTTGGTTTCCTCCTCTCCTTCCTTTAGCATCCAAAAAGAGAAAAATAAAAAGATTGAGATGATTTCCTGAGACGCAGAGGGAGAGGTACATTACCCATGACCCCACTATTCTAAATCAAAGGAATGATCACACATTGAGGAAGCGAGGGAGAGGTAAATTACCTTTGACCCCACTATTTGCCTACACTTTGTCAAAAGAGCTACAAAAAGTAGAAAGATCAATAAGATGAACATCAGTTGTTCATTGGGATTGATATAAAAAAAAAGAAAAAGAAAAATTTGGGATTCAGAGAAGGGAGATATAGGGAGAAAAGAAACCAGAATAAGACTGCCTATTTACTCAGAAACTTGCTTGAGTTGAATCACAGTGTTCCTTGATCGATACTCCCAAGGTAAAGCCTGCACTTTTATTTTATGCAAAAAATGAGGTTAGTAGAGGGGATTGTCAGACATAATCTGTTGAGTTGTTGACTAGGTGAATTTGGTTGCTATACTAGGATATTGTATAATGTGCTTCTAAGGTTAGGATGTTTATGATTTGGTTTGCACTACTAGAGAGATGGTGACTGAGTTTTTAAAATCTTTTGTGTCCCTGCTGTTTTCAAACCTCTTTTCAGAGAGACTGCCTGTATGTTTTGCTTGAGGACAAGCAAAAGGGTAAGTCTGGGATAGTTGATATACCATGATTTTGACCCACTTTTGGTCATGGTATTGATATGTTTTATGTATATTTACTACAGTATAGATTCTATTTAGAGTATTTACAGGTTCAGGTACGTTCTGGAGAAATATGGTGATTTTGCTGTATTTTGGAGCCCTTAAGTGCAGAACTGCGCAGACGCGTCAGATGTTTAGATATGGATGGAGACCTTTCCATGGTGCAATTTAGCCCATCTTTTGACACATGATAGAGCTTTGAGTTAGCTTTCCAATGCCACCGGCTTGAGGTCAATCCAACGGTTAGATCAGAAGTTATGCCCGTTTTACTGAAGAGTGGTCAGTCTGCCTCGCGAGAGAAGGCTGTCGAGAAGATATGTGAATGTCGATCGATGGGAGACACTTCATATCGGTCGATATGAATGCCAGAACGTGGGATTACTATATTTCATAACCGACTGAAGCCCACAAGTTACCAAAATACCCTTGACGACCAGAAACCCTAGTTATGATATTTATAAGCCATTGTTGACGGCTACATGCTATCTAAGCTTTTCTAAGTTCTTTTCTATTGTTTCTCTTAGTTAGGAGAGAATGGAGTAACTCTTATCAGAGTCCTCCTGGAACTCCATTGGTTTTATATCTATTATATTTCAGTTTTATATCTATTCATCTATGATTTCTATGCAAAACTTCATGTCTGAATAGATCCACCTGTTGGATTTAGGGTTCAGATAGGTTGTGGGATTAGCCCCAACTATAGATTGCTAAGTTGTGATATTCATTTTTAGGATGTTCTTAATGCTTGTTTCTAGAGTCATGAACTAGAACCATGAACTGGAATAGCTTAATTTATTAATCTTCATCCTGATATCATCCTGCACAAGCTCAGATCTTAGGCACCAGCGATAGCTGGCCTAATGATCTCTGTGAACACAGATTTGATTCGAGCCGATGCTATATCGATCGATACTCCTATAGAGTAATCGATCGATGGCAACACATAATCGACCGACACTGCGATAACAACATCGGTCGATACTGTCGGCATTCATATCAATGGACGAGTCTAACTAGGGACGGCTATAGATTAGTCTAAGAATTGAAGTTCTTATATATCATGCATGCAACTTGTTAGGCATCTATAGCATTATAATCCTGATTACATGAATAGAAACCCTAGATCTAGCAACCATCCTTCCATCCAACAAATCCTCGCCAAGCTGAACAATCACCTTGTTCATCTTGTTTACTGTTTTCAAGTTTATTTATTTGCTGCATTAAAACTTATTAGCCTAGCTTAATCTTATAACTATTAGATCTATTAGGTTCCCTAGCTCCCCGTGAATTCGATCCCTAAGTACTACAATTGAACCTCTTATTTGAGAGAGTAATTCACTTCTTAGGATAATTTGAGTGATATCAAAATCGTTTTATAAAACTTGAGAAATCGTTTTATGAAACTCAAAGAATCATTTTATAAAACTCGAAGAATCGTTTTATAAAACTCAAGAAATCGTTTTATGAAACTCAAAGAATCATTTTATAAAACTAGGAGAATCGTTTTATAAAACTTGAGAAATCGTTTTATAAAACTCGAAGAATCGTTTTATAAAACTCAATAAATCGTTTTATAAAACTCGAGAAATCGTTTTATAAAACTCGAATAATCGTTTTATAAAACTCGAGAAATCGTTTTATAAAACTCGAAGAATCATTTTATAAAACTCGAAGAACCGTTTTATAAAACTCGAAGAATCGTTTTATAAAACTCGAGAAATCATTTTATAAATCCAAAAGAGATTTCCGAAGAAAGGAAATCCGCGGAAAACTTCGATTGTCTCAGAGAAACGAAACAAACTTCGATTACATGATCGTCCGAGTTAAGCAGAAAACCGCGAAAAACCAAAACCGCCGTAAAACGCGAGCTAGTCACGTC
The DNA here is from genome assembly GCA_932364175.1 of Eruca vesicaria subsp. sativa. Taxonomy (NCBI): domain Eukaryota; kingdom Viridiplantae; phylum Streptophyta; class Magnoliopsida; order Brassicales; family Brassicaceae; genus Eruca; species Eruca vesicaria. Next base: position 194,684 of record CAKOAT010958487.1, on the reverse strand, counting down.
ACGACTAGCTCGCCCAACAGCGAGCTAGTCTCGTCCTGACTAGCTCGCTGTTGGGAGAGCTAGCCTCGTCTCGACTAATTCGCCCAGCGTCGAGTGAATTGTCAAAACGACAACGATTAACCGAGAAACAAACGTAGCTAAACTTTACGATTAACTCGGGGAATTTACTAAAAACGGCATCAGGTTAGGAAATGATCTCGTATAAAGTCGTAAAACGGATTTATTGTAAAACGGCCCGGAAGGTCCTAAAACGCGATAAAATCCTATCTCGTGATCTTAACGAAATCTAACCTGAAGATACGATAATGTTTTGATGGTTTACTCGCAGAAGGAATACAAATGTCAAGTTTGAAGATAAATGGCAAGTTTGAAGATAAATAGAAGATTTCCGCGGGAAAAAGGAAGGTTCGAGATAACTGGAAGATTCCCGATAAACTCGAATTCGGGTGAAATGGAAAGACTAAAACCGCCTAGGAGGGGAGTATATAAGCAAGAGGCATGGGGGAGAAGCAATGACACGTTTTTCAGAGCTTTCACCACCAAACTTAGCATTTAGGAATATTTCCGTTTTTTGTTAGCGAGCTGCGTTTCAACTGGGGTTTACGGTCTTAGACTTCTAGAGTTAGGGATTTCGCCGACGGCTCACGCAGCTAAGGACACTCTCGTTGTAACCATTCTTACGCAGATTCGGAATAAAAACCTTCTTGCTTTCAATCTCATTCATTCTCACTTTAATTTTAAGTTCATCGTTTTCTTAATTATCGTTGTGCGGTTCTGCAGATAGCCAGGTCCTCTGGAAACTTAGGGTTTACTCAAACTTTCCTTATTTACGATTCATTGACAGTAGGTGAATTTCGGTTCCCACAATTTGGCGCTAGAAGGAGGGGAGGTCGGATTCATCTTACACCGAAGCCGCAACATGTCCAACAAAGAAACGATGACTGGTGACAAACAAACTCGCAACGAACGCGACAACGTTGATAAAACACAACCACCAAAAGATGCGTCCACGTCCAACGCTACAAACGCTAACGCCGAGACCATCGAAAAGATGCTTTCCGAGTTTAACAAAAAATCGGAAGAGCAGGAAAGCTCATCGATTCGCTCGCAAAACGGGTCGAATCCCTAACTGCGAAAACCAGAGGAATTCGCCCCCGTGGAACTACTAAGATCCGCGGAAGGAGGCTCAATTTCGCGACTCCTATGGATCGCCCCAGAACCGAGCAGGGTAACTTACCGGAGAAGGATTCCGGAAAAGATAACCCTGACACGACGCTAGACGAATCAGAAAAACCTCCTACTCGCGAACAGGAGACCGAGGGCGACGACATCGAAAGGGTTAACCTGGAAACGAGCGACCAAGCCGACTCGTCAGACAAGGACGCTGACGTCCATCCTAGGAGAAGAAAAACTCGCAGCCCCCCACCGGAGTCTTCTCCCGAACGTTCTCTTACTGGAGACAAGCAGGAACTCAACTTTGCGCGATACGCAAAAACTGCCGAAGAGCGATCTCCGGTTACTCGCAGCAAACGCCGACGAGGTCGGAAAATTGCTGGCAACCTGACCGAGATTCGCGATCTCCGCGAGTACATCACTAAAACAGCCGCAGCGGTAAAAGCGGTGAAATCTGAGATTCATCACGCTACCAGCGCCGCACCCGAAATCGATCGGCTACTGTACAAATCTCGGAAAACGCCCTTCACGGCTCGCATCACCGAGGTCAAGCTGTGCGATCCCGGGAAACTTAAGGTGCCAACTTACGACGGGATGTCTGATCCCAAAGCGCACCTGCAGGCCTTCCAGATCACTATGGGAAGACCCAAACTCAACGATCACGAAAAAGACGCAGGCTATTGCCGTCTTTTCGTCGAAAACCTAGAAGGAGCAGCGCTCGGGTGGTTCGCCAAACTTAGGCGGAATTCGATCAGAAGTTTCCGCCAACTCGCTTCCGAATTCCTGAAGCACATACTCGATGTTCATCAATCCAGAAATCTCCGACGTTGATCTCTGGAGCTTGTCGCAAAAGGAGGACAAATCCCTTCGTGACTTCATGAGCAGATTCAAACTCGTCATGGCTAGGGTTAGCGGAATCAGCGACAAAACCGCCCTCGATAACTCTAGAGAAACCGCGGACGATCCAGGACGCGCTCCATAAGGCGGCCGATTACATAACCATCGAGAATGAGACTAAAATACTGTCCGAAAAGCATAAGCCGACGAAAACATATTCAAAGGATAACGCGTCCGAGCAGAAGCAGAAAAAGAAGAACTCTCGTAACGACAAATTCGTCCATCACGAGGGGCAGGATCTCCAAGGGGCGCACAACTACGCCATTAACACCGGATGAGAACAAGGGTGAACTACGGCTAACACGTGGCCGACAAATTTGAATTACGATGAGAATTCTTTTTGTGACCTCCACCAAACCCGTGCACATTCTACCGTAAACTGCAAAGTTCTCGGCGCTAGGCTTGCCGCAAAACTAATCACAAGAGAACTCTCCAAGACATCCAGCATCAAGGATCTCATCCGCGATTCAGACCGCCTGCCGAAAAACCACAGGAACTCGCGAGCGTAAATTCCGACTCAGGGGAACCAGTCGGGCGAAAAACGCGGACGAAGACAAGACGAGAAGGGTAATGACGCTAACCGCCCAAAAATCAACATGATTATTGGTGAATCGCAATATTACGACGACACCGTCTCGTCTATCAAATCCTACCAAGGCAAAGCCGAAACCGGTTCGAGTTGGAAGGTGCCGTCGGATGACGCTCCAAAAGGGGTAATCTCGTCGACGACGCTGAAACTGGCGGAATCGACCAACCACATGCCGATACCCTTGTCATCGACTTAGTGATAAGCGATCTAGAAGTCGCTCGAATCCTGGTCGATACTGGAAGTACCGTAAACGTGATCTTCCGCAACATGTTAGCACGTATGAGAATATAACTCTCAGAAGTCAAACCTATTCCAAAACTGTTGACCAGCTTTTCTGGCGAGACATCGATGACCTTGGGATCAATCCGGCTACTGGTGGAAGCCAAAGAAGTGACGAAAATCGTCAACTCGCGGTAGTCGATTTCCCGGCCATCTATTACTTCATCATGGGCACACCTTGGATAAATTCCATGAAGGCGGTTCTTTCGACGTATCACTTAGGCATCAAATTCCCGACACCTACGGGAATCACAGCAATTTGGGGATGCCAAAGACAATCGCGATCTTGCTTCCTGGCCGAACACAAGCTGAGGCAATTGGCGGTCGCAATCGTGAAACCAAAACGGGCAAAGGTCACGCCGCCGCCCGCAGAAGACGACCCAAAGGAAGCAACGGTCAAGAAACAACAAGTTTCCGCACCCATCGCTTCTACCCAACCGGAGGAGACAAGTCCGGAGAAAGACATCGATCCAGCAACTGAAGTGATCGAAAAGTCTACAACAGCCGAGTAAGCATACTCGCACAAACAATCAGAACTACGAGATGGCTTGATTTCCAAAAGGAATACGTAGGTAGCTCGCCTAAAAGACGAGTTCAGCTATTCCCCCTTCCAAAACCGGGGGGGGGGGGGAGTGAGTGCGTATACGAGTATTCATATACTCCCAAATTTTTAGAACTTTTGCTTTGTAATCAAAAAATTTTCGGAACTTTTTAATAAAGACAAATTTAGAATGTTGCAAAATCTCTGCTACTAGCGAAAACACAAAAAAACGAATTCCAAACATCCGGAAATCACATCGGCAGTAACAACTGCTTAATCGTTTCTACGAAACTTGTACACCAAAATATTTTCGGAAAGAACCGGCGAGACGTCGCCTAAATTCTCGAGAAAAATATTCCACTAAGTCCGTCTGAGACTATAAAAACACGAACGCTCGGCGATTGTCCCCGTCGAGCACGCTAGCTGTCCTAAACAAACGCACCGACCTATTGGTCCGCATACATCCGACTAGGATAAAATAGCGCGCTATAAAAGAAATCCAAATTTTTGGTCAGCACTTCCAGGCAACTTAGAAATTGTTCCCGGTGAGATGCCCGATTCCAACCATACGAATCGTATAAGCCAAGAACCTATCACGGATTCTAAATCTGTATGGAATCAGGTTAAAATCGCAATAGGCAAAACGAAAGCCGACTAGTCATCGCATAGCCTCAATCCGAAAGTAAACCTAGGTCTTGCCCTAAACCCAGCACACTGGTCTCTAACGTCTCAAGGCATGAATCGAGATCCTAAAGGCATGTCTCTTCGCCCACATCTAAACACTCGCAAAAATCGAAACCTTCCGAGTTAACAAACCGGACGATTTACACCAAGAGTTAGATGCGAGACGACAACTCGTATTCTTCCCTTTACATCTAAAACGAAACACAAATTCCATACTTAGAAAATATCTCTTATTAGAAAGTCTTCAAATACACACTGCCCAGCGGCAGGGATTCGAAGCCACCAACGGCCAGTCCCAAAAAAACAACAACAATCTCAGTACGACTGTCCCGAGAGAAAGCGGATGAATAATAGGCAACGGCACGGCGGATCCTCTTCGGAGAAAAGTATCCCCAATGAAGTGGGCCGCCACGAAGAAGGTTCATGACCTCGTGGAAGTCATCAAGCAACGGCTTGCGGGGGATTGGCACTGCAAAACGCATGAAAATGTTAATATATATATGGGTATGAAGAACACGGCAATAGAATACCAGTTGTCGCCCACACGGTCCTGAACAAAGGAATACAACTTTCCACCACCGATGCGCTATCAATTTTGACATAGAAGAATCGGTCAATCCAATCGTGATCATTCGGGGCGAGCCCGCCGATAACCGTCATTTCTCGCCGAGGGGTCAGGTAAAAGCCGCCCCCTCTTCCGCGCTTGAATGTAAACATAGCCGAAAGATAGTCCGCGTCAAGGGACATTCTGCGCTCATAGCCTAGCACCAAGATCCCAACAAGGTGCTGCATTCCACTAGGACGTACCTGGCTGAACGGTACGCCAAACCTATCCAAGAACTCGACAATGGCTCGAGGTATAGAGAACCATAGCTGAAAGTTCAGCAGAAAGGCTTCGTAGCACGTAAAATAACCCGGAGGCGGATTCTCGACATCCTGACCTTGGACGGGGAGGCAAAACTGAACCGACTCAGGGATCGCACGGAGATTTCTCAAATCTCTGAGAGAACCGATAGTACTCATACTCGGACCGACCATTTTCTTCCGAAGCTTATCCTTCTTCGGAACCCAAAAAACTTGAAGACGGAACATTGGCGGTCCCCAAGGCTGAGCTGTATTCCGAAAACTCTTTCTTAGTCGTGGAAAAACACCGAAAGATCGGCCTGGGAATGAGGCAACCGCCAGAGATGTCAAGGTCGCTCGGATCAAAAATTGATGCATGAGCATGGTCCGAAGCTTTCAATTTGGAAGACATGTTGGGCGGTCAAAAGAAAAGAAAGAATCCAAAGGAAGAAGTAGAGAGAAAGCTTCTTGAAACTTAGAAAAGTTATGAAAAAATGAGTGAAGAACTTGAAAACTCACCCCATATACTTATAGGAAAAACTTTACTATTCACCTTTGGACTTTTGGCCATTAAAGTTCCGTCTAATTACACCAAACTCGCCAAACAAGTTCAATCCACTCGCAAGAACTCCACGATTCTTACGAGCTGGGGGGCTAACTGTTGGGGTCAAAATCGGTACGAATCAATAGCCAAAACTTCCCGCAAAAAGATAAAAGAAATCATTTTACAAAACTAGAGAAATCATTTTATGAAACTCAATGAATCATTTTATAAAACTCGAAGAATCGTTTAATTAAAACTTGAGAAATCGTTTTATGAAACTCAAAGAATCATTTTATAAAACTCAAAGAATCATTTTATAAAACTCGAGAAATCGGTTTATAAAACTCGAAGAATCGTTTTATAAAACTCGAGAAATCGTTTTATAAAACTCGAGAAATCGTTTTATAAAGCTCGAAGAATCGTTTTATAAAACTAGAGAAATCGTTTTATAAATCCAAAAGAGATTTCCAAACAAAGGAAATCCGCGGAAAACTCGGAAGATCATTGTCTCTGAGAAACGAAACAAACGACGATTACAAGATCGTTCGAGTCTGAGTTAAGCACAATACCGCGAAAAACCGAAAACGCCGTAAAACGCGAGCTAGTCATGTCACGACTAGCTCGCCCAACGGCAAGCTAGCCTTGTCCCGACTAGTTTGCCGTTGGGCGAGCTAGAAGCTTCCAGGGCAGTTCGCCAAACGGCGAGCTAAACCGGTCCAGTTCGACTCGCCGTACGTCAAACTGACCATCCCGAGCCTCGATATCCCGTATCCCTGATTCAAGGCTTACGTCCTTCGAAACGATCGTGTCTCGATCTGTCCTTTCATTCGAGTTTTACGATAAAAACCGTAAAACTTTGTTTTTTCAAAAAGAACTCGAGGAAATCGTATAAAACGGAAACGGTTAACGAACGATTAACCGAGAAACAAATGTAGCTAAACTTTACGATTAACTCAGGAATTTACTAAAAACGGCATCGGGTCAGAAAACGATCTCGTATAAAGTCGTAAAATGGACTTATCGCAAAACGGCCCGGAAGGTCATGAAACGCGATAAAAGCCCATCTCGCGATCTTAACAAATCTAACCTGAAGATACGATAACGTTTTGATGGTTTACTCGCAGAAGGAAGATAAGTGTCAAGCTTGAAGATAAATGGCAAGTTTGAAGATAAATAGAAGATTTCCGCGGGAAAAAAGGAAGGATCGAGATTAATGGAAGATTCCCGATAAACTCATATTCGGGAAAAATGAAAAGACTAAAACCACCTAGGAGGGGAGTATATAAGCAAGAGGCATGGGGGAGAAGCAGGGACACGTTTTTCAGAGCTTTCACCACCAAACTTAGCAATTAGGAATATTTTCGTTTTCTGTTAGCGAGCTGCGTTTCAACTAGGGTTTACAGTCTTAGACTTCTAGAGTTAGGGATTTCGCCGACGGCTCACGCAGCTAAGGCCACTCTCGTTGTAACCATTCTTACGCAGATTCAGAATAAAAACCTTCTTGCTCTCAATCTCGTTCATTCTCACTTTAATTTTAAGTTCATCGTTTTCTTAATTATCGTTGTGCGGTTCTGCAGATAGCCGGGTCCTCTAGAAAGTTAGGGTTTACTCAAAGTTTCCTTATTTACAATTCATTGAAAGTAGGTGAATTTCGGTTCCCACAATCGATAGGAGGGTCATCTTGTCGGTCGATGTCTTGCGGATCGATCTTGACAGGGATGGGCGGATGTGGGTGACGTGCTGTGAAGGCTTCGTGAGGCATAGTCTTGACGGTACTGCACTCGTACAGGTACTCTTCTAAGTCCATCGATTGACACTCATCAAAGTCAATCGATCGATGTACATGGGATCGTATCGGTCGATGATCACGGGGTGATATCGATCGATAATAGTCGCTGTTGGGGTCAAAATCGGTACGACGGAATCAACGGCTGAAACTCCCCGCAGAAATATAAAAGGAATCGTTATGTAAAACCCGATGAATCGTTTTATAAAACTCGAGGATCGTTTTATACAACTCGAGGACCGTTTTATAAAACTCAAGAATCGTTTTATAAAACCCGAGGATCATTTTATAAAACTCGAGAATCATTTTATAAAACTCGAGGATCGTTTTATAAAATTCGAGAATCGTTTTATAAAACTCAAAGAATCGTTTTATAAAACTCGAGAATTGTTTTATAAAACTCGAAGAATTGTTTTATAAAACTCGAGAATCGTTTTATAAAACTCGAGGATCATTTTATAAAACTCGAGAAGCCGTTTTATAAAACTCGAAGATCTTTTTATAAAACTCGAGAAGCCGTTTTATAAAACTCGAAGATCGTTTTATAAAACTCGAGAAGCCGTTTTATAAAACTCGAAGATCGTTTTATAAAACTCGAAGAATCGTTTTATAGAACTCGAGAATCGTTTTATAAAACTCGAAGAATCGTTTTATAGAACTCGAGAGTCGTTTTATAAAACTCGAGAATCGTTTTATAAAACTCGAGAATCGTTTTATAAAACTCGAAGAATCGTTTTATAAAACCCGAAGAATCGTTTTATAAAACTAGAGAATCGATTTATAAAACTCGAAGAATCGTTTTATAAAACTCGAAGAATCGTTTTACGAAACCGCAAAAAACCGAAACAGCCCTAAAACGCGAACTAGTCACGACTAGTTCGCCCACGGGCGAACTAGGAGATACTCGACTAGTTCGCCAATCAGCGAACTAAGCCGGCCCGGCTTAGTTCGCCGATGGGCGAACTAGTCACGTCCCGGCTAGATCGCCATTGGGCGAACTAAGAAGTGCTGACTTTGCCCCACTGGTTCTTTTCGCCTAGTTCGCCAAATGGCGACCTAGCCAAGCTGAACTAGCTCGCCGTACGTCGAGCCGACCATCCCGAGCCTCGATCTCCCACATCCTTGATTCAAGGCATACGTCCTTCGACACGATCGTAGTCCGAATCACGGTCGAAATGTCTCCTGTTTCGTCTCGATCCATCCTATCGTTCGAGTTTTACGATAAAAACCGTAAAACTCCGTTTTTCCGAAAAGAACTCGAAGAAATCGTATAAAACGGTAACGATTAATCAAAACACTGAACGTCTCACGTTTTATCCGAGATTCTTCGTTAAGATTATAAAAACGCGTTTTAATAAAAAAACGTCGAGAGAATCTTAAAAAAACGGCATCGGATCAGGAAACGGTCTCGTTAAAGTCGTAAAACGGTTTTTATCAAAAAACGGCCCGGAAGGTCCTAAAACACGATAAAAACCCATCTCGTGACGTTAACGAAATCAAACCCGAAGATACGATAACACTTTGACGGTCTACTCGCAGACGGAAGATAAAAGGCAAGTTTGAAGATAAATAGAAGATTTCCGCAGAAAAAAGGAAGGGTCGACAGATATGGAAAGTTCCCAAAATATTCGGTTTCGAGCAAAATGGAAAGACTAAAACCGCCTAAGGAGGAGTATATAAGGAGAAGGCATAGGGCAGAAGCTGAGGGACGAGTTTTCAGAGCTTTCACCACCAAACTTAGCATTTAGGCAATTTTCCGTTTTCGTTATCGAGCTGCGTCTCAACTAGGGTTTTAGTCTTAGATTGCTAGAACTAGGAATTTCGCCGACAGCTCACGCAGCTAAGGCAACTCTCATTGTAACCGTTCTTACGCGAATTCGGAATAAGAATCCTTATTGCTCTCAATCTCGTTTTTCTTTTTATATCTTTCAATTTATTCATATTAATCGTGTTCTTGGTTACTTGTCGTTGGATTTCGCAGAGATCTGGTTCCTCTGGAAAATTAGGGTTTTCCTAACTTTCCTTATTTTACGGAAATCGACAAGTGTGAATCTCGGTTCCCACAGTTTGGCGCTAGAAGGAGGGGGGTCGGATTACACTTACTCATAGCCGCAAAACGCTTGACAAAAACGATGTCTGGATGTATGAAAGACAAAGTCGCAACTCGCAAAAAGACGCTGGTAAAACAACTCCCGCAGCGACTACTCGTACAGCCAACGCCCACGCAAACGCTGTAGTACTCAACAAAATTGAAAACCTAATCGCGACTCTTCGCCACGGGAAGAGCAACGAAACAAGCTCACGATTTCTATCTCAGATCATTAAGGGCAATGATAAAATCTATCAAACACCGTAGTGTTTTTCTTATTTCCGAGTTGGACAAATCTCAAGGGTTAAGCAAAAGACGTTTTCCGAGAACCTTTCGGAAAAATAAAACTTGCTCTCCCAGAAACCGCGGAACAAACCGTAACTTACTCGCAAAATAAATCCTAGGATACTCGCGGAAAACCCTAGGCTGTTCGCGGAAAAATCCTTGGGTGACTCGCGGAAAAACCGTAGGTTATACGCGGCAACACCCTAAGTTGTTCGCGGAAAAACCCTAGGTTACTCGCGGAGAAAGGCTTAGGTGACTCGCGGAAAAACCGTAGGTTATTCGCGGCAAAACCCTAGGTTGTTCGCAGAAAAACCCTAGGTTACTCACGGAGAAAGCCCTAGGTTACTCGCGGAGAAAGCCCTAGGTTACTTGCGGAAAAACCCTAGGTTATTCGCGACAAAACCCTAGGTTGCTCGCGGAAGAACCTTAGGCTACTCGCAGAATCGGGCAATACTATCCAGCCGAAAAGATGGTGAGTTGGCCAAGCAACCTAGCTTGCCATCTTGGCGAGCTGACCGGCTTTCCACCTCGTCCCAGAGGCACTGATTTTTTCCCGAGGGTCCGCACAATCCAACCCATAGCTATGGTGAGCCGGACCGTAATCTAAACAATAATCGCACCGCTTTCCGTTTCGTCTCAATCAAAGTTTTCGTTGAGGTTTTACCACGAAAACAAGATAGCTTGATGAATCGGGACTGTGCTCGCCGACTCACCATTAGGCAAGTTGGACAAGCTCGACGGATCAAAACATCTCCATCTCGAATCTTGATCGAGACGCTTTTCGTTTCGTCTCAATCGGACTTTCCGTTGAGATTCTACGACGAAAACAAGTCAACTCGACGAATCGAGATCACCCGCGCCAAGAGGCTTACCTCGCCAAACGTAGAGCTAGCTAGGTCGCCATACAGCGAGCTGAACCATGCGCCTGGCTCGTGCAAGAGACGCCGACTTCGCCCCAAGGATTCTTACCATCCAGATCGCCACACAGCAAGCTGAAAGGGTTCACCCGACTTGTCCTACGTCGAGCTGAACCAATCCTCGAGTTTCTCTCTCGAGTCTTGATCGCGCTGATTCTCGTTTCGACTCAATCAGAATTTCCATCAGGATTTTACGATAGAACCACAAAGACTTGTTTCTTCGTATAAGTTCGAATCAATCGTCTAAAACGGCAACGGTGAACTTAACACCAAAGTTGCCTAAACTATACGGGAAATCTGAACTCTCTAAACCTAATCCGATTTTATGAAACTCTGCCACGCTAAGTTGAAAACATCCAATCATAAACACGTGATTGATTTTTTCGATATACAAAGCGCACCTAGTCGGTCAAATAAAACCAGCAGTACGAAGAAACAAGAACACGAGCTCCGATGGTTAAGTCTTCTCCCCGCTCCGATACTCTCGATGGTAATTCGTCGAAGACCGGTAGGTCAAAAGATGAAGAACAAAGAATAGACGACCCCAAACCATCGATGAAACTAAGGTATGTCCGATTTGAAAATTTTATTAGACTTCTAATTTCTCGTAGGTAAGAAACGAAAACGTCTTGTAAACTGCCGTGACACCTTGAGAACTTAGAATTTAGAGGATAATCTAGCATGCTAAGTCGTAAGCAATTTTTGTCTATATCGATTTGTTGTTCTCTAACCATTCAGGCATAACTCGCAAACCGATCCAATCTCTCGTACAACCGAGAAACGATCGCCACGCATTCGAACGTACTCGTTTCCTAAAAGAAAGAAAGAGCTAGAGACGCTGACGTCATCTTAAAACCGACTTGCTCCTAGAAATTTTCGTAAACCAGACATACTCCAAGTCATCGCCAATCTACCACAGTCTTTAACCAACCCGGATTATCGATCATCTGAATCCTTCGAAGGAAACTCGTCTTTTTTCTTTTCGTCGAATATTTTCCCTTGCGTCGAGTAAACGCTTTCTATAAAGCAAACTCTCGCCAAAACAAGCAGAAAAATATTCGGACAATGCGACGCCTCGTCAAAATCATCCCAAAAGCATACGACAATCTAAGAACCGTCTAAACGCTAAAGACTGATCCGAACCGTTTGGGAAATAATCTCGAGGAATATACGGCGTCTCTCGCCGCAATCACGCGGTTATAAAATCTCTGCGAAACTTCAGAGCAAAACTCGATGATTTTCCGAAGTCATAAAGATCTTCTCGAACTTGATAAAACAAGTATAAGAATCGAAAAATTATACGAGAAATCTTTAGGCATCGAAGCATTGATATCATTTTCCGTCAAACCAAGTGAGTCACGGAATAATGTCAAGAACATTTGCGGTGAAAGAAAAATTGAGAACACAAAATAGCAATAGAGAACACATCCTCCCTTCTCGTCGACTGATCCTATTGCTGATCATGTGATTCACTCCGTACGAGAAACCCGCTAAAACATTTTGCGACTAAATCTTGGTTAAATAACTTTCGGTAAAACTCCGTGAGTGACTCCGAAAAAACCATCACCGAAGAATCAAAAACTAAGCGGAAAGGTTTCTCGAAAAATCTGCGGAAACATTGTTAACCCAATGCGTCGTGCCGATTTAACTCATCGCCCGTTGCTTACGCGAGAAATCCTTCGTATAGTCAGGATCATGTCATAACGAAGTAACTTTCGAAAGTAAACATAACAGGTTTTGCGAAAAGTACATTCCTTATAGCGAAAACCAATCTATACAATCCGCCACTGAGCGACCAATCTAAAATTTGCCTCCTCGCGACACGATCTGAAAGATCTCACTCGTTAGCCCTTCGGTTCACAAGCATCTGCTCTCATTCCTCTCGTTTACATCCGAGAATGAGACCGCCCCGCAAACGACTCTGCACGGGCTCTGCATCGAGCTTCTTAGGATCTGTCTCCCTCGAGTAAAAAAGAAACAACTTCCATACAAAGGAAAGTTTATACGAAACTTTCATCGTATAAATCAAACCTACAACGGAAAAACGTTTTCTATAACCACGGGCATACTTGGCATATCAAGCTCGACAAACGCTACTTGGCTATTGTCCGATCACGCTTCACTTCAATGCCAAGTTTACAAACCGACTCGACCTTTTCAACAGCACGAAAGTGTCGTGGTTTAATCCTCCACCAAATACGACCTTCGCTGTGCGGCTGAACACAACCTTCACGCCAAGCCAATACATTCAACGGATAATGCAAACTTGTCGAAAATCGCCTAAGTTCTGTATTCTCGCGATTCACTCTATTTCCGAAACAAGTTGCCTACAAAATCCGACGTATAAGAAAACACTCGTACCAGAGCTCCTAAAGCCCTACGAATCTCGGAAGGTCAACACTTCACAAAGCAGCGTAACAAAAATTGATTCGTTTCGGGGAAATAACTTTCGCGACCTCTCGGTCCTAATTGCTCTAGCACAAATCATAAAACTACCTAACATCCAAACAGGAATGTAAGTTTTAATTGCGAATATCCGCAAACGAACCAAAGTGTTCCTGCAAAGCAGGGTTAAAACAAAACCCTCACTACACCGCGCAACATCTTCGAGCCCGCAAACGTTCCGAACACGAAACGCGGCATATAAAATAAAAACCAACTTTCGGCACTGCGAGACGTCGCAGATGCCCGAAGATTAGTTTTTCGACACAAATACCTTCCTCGATAAAGTCATTTCTTGGAAGACCTAACAGTCCGTCCGCGACTATAAAATTACGCAAAACTTCTTAACGTACGTATCCTTCGCGAAGGCCAAAACAACGTAAACATTTATCGCCTAAAAAGTTTGTTGCTGATCACAACAAACTCGCAACAGTCCTAAACAAACTTAAGTTATCTCGCAGAGATAGCTCTCGAACACCCGACACAAGGGTAATAGCGCTATAAAAGAAATCCAAACTTTTGGTCAGCACTTCCGGGCAACTTAGAAATTGTTCCTGGTGAGATGCTCGGTTCCAACCAGACGAATCATATAAGCCGTGAACCTATCGCGGATTCTAAATCGGTATGGAATAAAGTTAAAATCGCAACAGGCAAAACGGAAGCCGACTAGTCATCGCATAGCCTCAATCTGAAAGTAAACCTAGGTCTTGCCCTAAACCCAGCACACTGGTCGCTAACGTCTCAAGGCATGAATCGAGATCCTAAAGGAATGTCTCTTCGTCTATATCTAAACGCTCACTCGATTTACTAAACATCCTAAAACGGGCAAACGAACAAGGCGATACACTAAGGGAAAAAGGAATGCGAGACGACAACTCGCGGACCTCCCTCAATATCAACTCATAATCTTCCCGCTACATTCATACGAATAAAAACACGCTTTTAAAAACGCAAACTGATTTTTAATAAAGCCGCAAAAGCGGCAGGGACTCAGAGCCGCACACGGCCAATCCGAAAAGTATAACGGCCACGCTCAGCCAGACCAAACGGCCTACGAGGCTAGTCTCAAGGCCGGAAAAGGTCAAAATGGCATCGACATCAATATGCTCGATAAACATATAACTAGACCGTAAAGGTCTTGCTGGGAAACAGGTCATACGAACCTTAACTCCGAAATGAACTACGAAAGGCTTGATCCCCTCAAAAGGGTACGTAGGCAGCCTTCACAAGGCGCAGCCCTAATCTTAAACGCTTTCTGCTCCCTGGAGAGTGGAAAGATCACTTTCAACGGACCGTTCCGACCATTAATTCCGCCTAACATAACTAAAACTGGTTAACCACTCGCAAGAACCTTACGCTAAAGGCTCAAGATTCTTACGAGCTGGGGGGCTAACTGTTGGGGTCAAAATCGGTACGACGGAATCAACAGCCGAAACTCCCCGCAGAAATATAAAAGGAATCGTTTTGTAAAACCCGAAGAATCGTTTTATAAAACTCGAGGATCGTTTTATAAAACTCGAGGACCGTTTTATAAAACTCGAGAATAGTTTTATAAAACCCGAGGATCATTTTATAAAATTCGAGAATCGTTTTATAAAACTCAAAGAATCGTTTTATAAAACTCGAGAATCTTTTTATAAAACTCGAAGAATTGTTTTATAAAACTCGAGAATCGTTTAATAAAACTCGAGGATCATTTTATAAAAATCGAGAAGCCGTTTTATAAAACTCGAAGTTCTTTTTATAAAACTCGAAGATCGTTTTATAAAACTCGAAGATCCTTGTAATGGTGTTATGTCTTTCTTCGCTAGGGGCATCCGCTACTACGTCACTGTCCCCGAGCTCTGCACGATCTACGGCTTTGGGAACGAGACTGCCACCTCCAGCACCATCTCAGCCTTTCTAGCGGTTAAGGAGTTTTGGCAGATCTTTGGCACAGGTCCTTGGAGTTCAGCCTTAGTGGTTCAGACCGACATCCGCCACCCGACCCTCCGGTACTTCATGAGGATCCTTGCCGCCACTCTGCTCTGCAAGATGGAGCCCAACAAGGTGCGGATCTACGAGCTTACATTTCTGTACCATGCGCTTGACGGACTGGTCGATCTGACCTTTTTAGACCCGGCACGCAACATGGGTACACCCAACTTGGGTGCTGTCTTTGCTGATCATCTACTCAGCTTGAAGACCAAGCCTTTCTCCGTTGGCAGAGGGAAGAAGAAGAAGACGGTAGGGAGTCTGCTGACACCGATTTTCCAGCACTGTGGGATCCGTTTTGACGACAATGACGTGGACACTTCCCGGCACTACCTGGATGCAGAGCATCTGCGTAACAGCGGGTGGATGGACAGGGAGCTCCTATGGTCTTTCAGGACTCCAGCTGGTGCGCACCAGTTCCGCCTGCCGCATCCAGAGACTACTCGCTTTGCGGGTAAACTCGACAGGCTCCGTTTCCAGCCAGACCCAGCTTTAGTACTCGCTCCAGCCCCGCACCATCGCGACACAGGAGTCCGCAGCGCCAGCACCTCCCGCGCTTCATCATCAGCTTCTCTGCCCCCGTTCCCAGAGCTCTCAGGGATAGAGACAGAGGAGGAGCAGTCTACAGGAGAGGAGTGTTGGACGCTCTTCGCGCCATCTGGTCCTGCGTCTCGAGATGCCGCTATTCTAGCCGAGCTAGCACTTCAGCTTTTGACCCGTCCCCCGCGACTTCACCCCCGCAGCCTGATCAGGGTGACGACGACGACGACGCCGACGACGAGAGAAGCGAGGACTGATTCCTTTGCCCGTATCTCTATCCTTTTATCTCAAGCTACTATGTTTTTACTTTTATTTTCAGACTTGTAGGATTTTTATTCGTCCCTTTTATTTTCTGACTATGCCGCTACTATTTTATTATCTAACTATTTGTGTGTTTTAAGATGTCTAACAGAGCTAACATCACTACATAACTCTTGGATGTTGCGTTTGTTGATTGAGATGCACAAATAGGTGACGGCACCTTATCGATCGATATACATCACCCCGTATCGATCGATAGGTCCAGATTGAGGTACGATTGTTCCTACTAACATGAACGTATTTGCTACAATACTTTTCATTTCCTCTTAGACTAATAACACTGGGGACAGTGTTGTTTAAGTCTGGGGGGGGGGGTATCTACTAACATTTTCATTTTTACTCTTATCTTTATTTTTATTCTTACTCTCATTTCTATTTTCAAATAAAAAAAATGTTATGTGTGTTTTACTAAGAAGGAAGTAATGATTATATTCAGACTTGTTACCTAACCACTTCTTAGCACCACTCTTAGATTTGTCAGTTACAGAAAATACTATAGATGCTAAAGTGGATCACCAATCACCTATGTCAACACTTTCATGATTGTCTGGAAGAACCAAAGCTGATTTCCAACCTAACCTGACATCTATTGCTTGTCTTGGGGCTTGGTATACAAGGGATCGGAATCCTCTTGCAAGTCTGGAAGGTAAAAGTCTCAAAAATTTTGGTTTCCTTCTTTCCTTCCTTCGGNATGCTAAAGTGGATCACCAATCACCTATGTCAACACTTTCATGATTGTCTGGAAGAACCAAAGCTGATTTCCAACCTAACCTGACATCTATTGCTTGTCTTGGGGCTTGGTATACAAGGGATCGGAATCCTCTTGCAAGTCTGGAAGGTAAAAGTCTCAAAAATTTTGGTTTCCTTCTTTCCTTCCTTCGGCATCCCCAAAAAATAAAAGATTGATATGATTTCCTGAGAGGCAGAGGGAGAGGTACATTACCCATGACCTCACTATTCTAAATAAAAGGAATGATCACAGCGAGGGAGAGGTACATTACCTATGACCCCACTATTCGCTTACAATTTGTCAAGAAAAGTCAATAAGATGAACATTAACTGTTCATTGGGATTGATATATAAACAAAAAAACAAAAAAAAAAGAAGAAAAGAAAGAAGAGTGGGATTCAGAGAGGGGGATAAAGAAAGAAAGGGAACCAGGATGAGAATGCCTGAAACTTGTTTGAGTTCAACCCAAGTGTTCCTTGATCGATACTCCCAAGATAAAGCCTACACCTTTATTTTTATGCACAAATGAAATCAGTAGAGGGGATAGACAGACAAGGAATGTTTAAGTTGATTGGCTAGATGTATTTGGTTGCTAAGCTAGGATATTGCATAATGTGATTCTGGGAACTGATAGATATCTTATGTGGCTTGCAATAAGTAGAGAGGTGATGGTCCTAAGTCTAGAGTTGTCAGAGCCTCCGCCTTTCAAAACTTTTCTAGACCAATGTTCTATTATTTGCTTGAGGACAAGCAAAAGGATAAGTCTGGGGGAGTTGATATATCATGGATTTTACCCATTTTCAGCCATGATTTATATATGTTTTTGGAAACAAAAGGATACTTTTAATTTCTTTTTAGAGCTTTTACAGATTCAGGTACTCACTGGTGTAACGAAATGGTTAAACGAAACACCGAACATTGCCTAAACTATACGATTTATTCGAGATTTTTCGTTAAAATCATAAAAACACGTTTTTAATAAAAACGTCGAGAAAATCGTAAAAAAGGCAATGATTAACCGGGAAACGGATGTAGCTAAAATTTATGATTAACTCGGGGAATTTACTAAAAACGGCATCGGATGAGGAAACGATCTCGTATAAAGTCGTAAAACGGATTTAACGTAAAACGGCCCGAAAGGTCCTAAAACGCGACAAAAGCCTATCTCGCGACCTTAACGAAATCTAACCCGAAGATACGATAAGGTTTTGATGGTTTACTCGCAGAACCAAGGTAAATGTCAAGTTTAAAGATAAATGGCAAGTTTGAAGATAAATAGAAGATGTCCGCGGAAGAAAAGGAAAGATCAAGAAAAATGGAAGATTCCCGATAAACTCGAATTCAGGCGAAATGGAAAGACTAAAACCGCCTAGGAGGGAGTATATAAGCAAGAGGCATAGGGCAGAAGCAGGGACACGATTTTCAGAGCTTTCACCACCAAATTTAGCATTTAGGAATATTTCTGTTTTCTGTTAGCGAGCTGCGTCTCAACTAGGGTTTTCGGTCTTAGACTTCTAGAGTTAAGGGTTTCGCCGACGGCTCACACAGCTAAGGCCACTCTCGTTGTAGCAGTTCTTACACCGATTCGGAATAAAAACCCTCTTGCTCTCGATTTTAGTTTATTCATACTTTAATTTTTAGTTCATCGTTTTTCTTAATTCTCGTTGTGCGGTTCTGCAGATAGCCGGGTCCTCTGGAAACTTAGGGTTTACTCGATGTTTCCTTATTTACGACTTATTGACCGTAGGTGAATTTCGGTTCCCTCAGGTAATCAACCGGGGAAATACTATGCAAAAGATAACCCTGAAGCGACACAAAAAGACTCGGAAAAATCCCTTTCTCGTGAACAGGGGATCGAGGACGACGGTGTTGAAAGGATGAATCTGGAAACTGTGGGAGTCGATTTCACCCTACTGTCAAATAAATCGTAAATAAGGAAACTTCGGGAAAAACCCTAAGTTTCCAGAGGAACCGGCTATCTGCGAGAACCGCACAACGAAAATAAGAAAACGATAACTTAGAATAAAAACGAAAATAAGAGAGATTTGAAAGCAAGAAGGTTCTTATTCCGAATCTGCGTTGAACT